>JAWPHD010011891.1:0-7500 GCA_037043455.1 Cyrtodaria siliqua
CTAGGCAGTACAACAGATTTGTAGATTTTCATTGAAGTGAACGGATGTAAACCACCATCATTATGTATTCCACAACATTCTAAGCTGAGCAGAGTTCCTCTTAATTTAGCGTTCGCTTATTTTATGTTCTCCGCATGACTCATATATTTATTAAACGCGACGCCAAGATGTATAAAAGATTCTACCTCACTGACTATGTCATTTCCTACTGACCATGATTTTAAAGACTTTTGCCACTTAATCTTGGTTTCATGACACACAATAATTGCCGACTTATTTGCATTGTATTCATAACCCCATTTGCATGAGTATCTATAGCATATGTCCATCATTTTGTTCATGCCACATTTTGTAAGTGCAATTAACGTCATGTCATCCGCAGAAAAAGTACAAGGAACAGATATACCACAAATAGTTAGACCCAGATTTGCGTCTTCGAGTTCTTTAATTAAGCCATCTATAAAACATAGGTACAGGAAGGGCGAACTTACTCCTCCCTGTCTGGTTCCAATATCAACAGAGAAAACCTCAGATGTGTAGCCTTTGTATAGTACTCGACTTTCTAATTCCTCATGCAGGTTCACCAAAGCTTTCCAAGCGCATAGTTTTAATCCCAGTTCGTGTAATACGTAAAACAGTCCGCTATGCCATACCTTATCAAAAGTTTTTTTTACGTCAAAAAAACATACAATCATCTGGCTACCTGACTCTTTAGTATAGTATGCGCATTCTCGAAGTAAAAACGAAGTCATGATGCATCCAATACCTTTTTGAAATCCTCCCTGAAGCGGACTAAATTGAATAGGGGTTTCAGTGTTCACACGCCCTAATAACAGCCTCTCGTATAATTTCAATATTGCCGATGATAACGTTATTGCCTGAAAACTACCAGGTTCATCCTTTCTCTTCCGACCACCTTTATGTTAAGTTATTATAAGTCCAATTTTCATTTTCTTTGGTGAATATGAGTATTTATACATTAAGTTATACATTGATCTTAAAAATTCATAGAATATATCACTGCCGTACAGTATATGTTCATTATATATAGAGTCCGACCCGCAAGCTTTTGACTTTTTAAGAAGTTTCAATTCTTCCGCGAGTTATGATGCAGAAAATTCTTTAAATGGTTCATTTTCGACGTTTGACTGCTTCAATTTGTCCACTGTAGTTTCCACATGTTGCCTGAAATCTCGGTCAAATGCTGGTTTAATGTCATTTGTATATAAGGCTAAGAAGTAGTTTCCCCAATTGTCAGCAATTGCTTTAGAATTACGATATGTTACACCATTAAATTTCATCTCAGCAACAGTTTGTCGTTTTGTGAGATTTTTTCTAGAACTTACAAGTCTCCAAAAGTGTCTTGCATCGACTTCTGCTGCATTGTCTATATCCTCATTTACAGAAATAAGATACCTCTCGGCACAAAACCTATGATACTTACGAAAGTATCGTTTAGAATCTTTGTACTCACTAAGTCACGTGGAGATCGCCTCTGGGCTTTCCTGCTGAAACCCATGCTTTCCGTTTGTGCCTCATACAATAATGTAATTGGTTAAGATCTATATCCCAATATGCCTTAAGATATTTCTTGAAACGTGTTTTTTAAAAGAGACACTAGATAATTCACTGATAACTTTACATACATCATTGTACATTTCACCGATAATGTCTTTAGCTTCAGTCATTGTTAGTGGTACCGGATATTGCATATCATTTATTCTACTCATCAACTGGTACCTATATATTGCTATCTGATCATCATTTACCTTATTCCACTTAATAATCTTACGGCTTGAATATGTTTGCATCGGGATCTGCTCAAAGTGTGGTACAACAATAGTTGACATAATAGGTCTATGGTTAGATACATTAAGACAATTATCTTCTAATATTTCACATGACCTTACTAGACCAACGAGTTCAATCGGACAGAGAATATGATCAATTAATGAATCGTTTTGGCCATTGCATGAACTGGCCCCAGTACATAAGGAAAGTGTATTAACTGCGATCAAGTCATTGTCCAATATAAATTCGTTTAGATAGTTACTTCTACCGTCATCTCGTTTAATAAATGTCTTGCCCTGTAAATGAGCATTAAAATCGCACAGCAATTTTAGTTTGCCCTTATGTGAGTACATATAAACAGTATCATTAAGTTTCTCAATATATGATTTATATTTTTCTATTGATTGATTGCTACTCGGCATATACACCTGCACAATAAATAATACTATTTCATTTGTTAACTGAAGTTGTATTCCTACAATTCTGTCATCATTAAAGATTAATGTACTTATATTATCGTTCAATTTTCTATTCCACAGAAGTGCAACACCACCTTTACCGTATCTCCGATTACTGTCTGTGCGTTCAGAATCAGATACACATATACTAGTATAATTATTATGAATCGATTCAAGAAAATGACTTTCTAAAAGTCAATGCTCAGATAACCCGCATATATCAATACATTTTTTCATCTAAAACATTGCTCAAATACGAGCTGCTTGACATTATGCCTGTTGCATTCCAAGTCATTATATTCACAGAACACATGATGGTTACCATGAGATACAACAAAAAAAATAATGTTTTGCTCACTGTCCTTCTACTTTCACAAATAATTTTCATAATTGCTATAGTCACTCTCATCAACATCTATATGACTATAGTGACGGCCAATCCGCTGACTTGAAAAACCCTTATTAGAGTTCTTTTTGTAGGAGTTCCATGACTGCCATGGTCTGCATGACACGATTCTTGGCCAAAATCCTTCTTCAGTCAATCTGCACGCATAATCATCGTCCTCGACGTTTAATCTTATTGTAACCATGTTACTGTTCCGCATAGGGAAAATTGTAACCCACGCAACTGTAGCGCCTCTCCTTTCAGCATAGGCAATCAGTTTTTGTTTAGTTATACTAGACTTAAACCAACCTACATAGAAACGGCGAACTTTTCGTCGGACGTATACTGAAAAGTCGTCTTCTTCAATATCAGTGTCATTCACATTTGAGATACTAGCACGTGAAGAACTCGTAATAGTCTGCCGATCATCAAATTGAGCTGTATCATCAGATGATAACTTAGCTCGAGCGGGAGTATGCGTTTCACCATTCCACCGGACTGGTATAGGCTCGCCGTTCACCACCGATGTAACGCTGTTGTGGTTAGAAGCGGTACTGCTTTCGGTTAACATTTGCTCGTAACCTCTTCTTGTTGGCGTGTCTAGGCCTTTATGTAACAGTGTATCTTTATATGAACTAATCGTGTTACATTCACCCCTGGAAGCCTCTGGTCTCGTCTCCTGTCTTGCGAATTCACGAGACTTTCCAACTGAGCGAACGACTGGTTCATGTAGGATGGTAACATCTTTGTTCATACCTGTTTTGCTAACAGTATCCTTTGGATAAGAAGGAACACACTTCTCGTTAGATTCCTCAGTTATGAGACTAGAAATAGCAGGCTCAATAACACTATTGGAATCTTTTGGATTTTTGTAGTAATATGTAGTAAAATCCTGGCTGTGTCACACGCTTCAGTAGTAATGCAACTTTGGTGATCTCAGTGCTGAGTAGACAGTTTAAATAATCTTAAATTCTCTCTCCAGTTCTTTGTCGTTTGCATTTATTATTTTGCCTTCTTGTTTGTCTGTTTGCGTGTTTGTTTCTGTGTTTTGTGGTTGACTGTCCTCCTTGAATGCTACTTTCCCTATCCGATCTTTTTATATTTCTTTCCCTCCCGATACTTGTCCGATATCAAACAATGTCTGAAATGAGCATACTATCGAGTTTTATACCCGCAAAGATTAAGCAAATCAAGTTATCTTGTATCATGAATTAGGTGAAAAGAAATATAAAAATATCGGACAGGGAACAAAGCATTCAAGGAGGACAGTCAATCACAAAACACAGAAACAAACACGCAAACAGACAAACAAGAAGGCAAAAGTAATAATAAATACAAACGACATCACAAACACAAAGGGTTGACAATAGCGCTACCGCCATGGAACGGTCAGTGGCAAAGTAGGCCACTGGGGGTATAAACCGGTTCTAGGGTGCACCAAACATCACACTTACCCTACTGTCATCCCATTAAAACAGGACAGTGTAAATAAAGAAATCCCCGCCTTTATCTAATCTCTAACCAACAAGGCAGCATCAATAGGCAATATAAGTACAGCACAAATATGCTCGTGTAAATATAATATAAAACAACAATAGCCTAGAAAGCCACAATGAAGGTACTCAATGACTTGGCAGAAACCAGAGCAACAAGAGAATAAACCATTAAGGTCACGACAAGAAAGATCAAAGACAAACATATTCGTACAATTAAAGAGGAAAGAATAGTGGCGAACTGTAAAAGGGTCCACCACCAAGCATGCAGTACGTTGCAAAATGATGGGGTCATAACCTCTTTTGATAAACGTTTTAACAAGTTTAACAAAGATAGTATGAAAGTGATCATGACCAAAATCTTACGAAGTTTATAAATCACATCACCATAGAAGTTAGGTTGTGATAGTCCTTGTCGCAGAAGATTCCTTAAATTTCTTTTATATTTGGAACGAAGATCAGGTTTACGATAATAAAGTTTTGCAAAGGTTTTACGAAGTTTATGGTAACAATAACCCTGATAGAGTAGCTTTTTAGTTATACAAAGATTACGAATATTAAAGCCCTCAACTCGAGTACAAGCTCTTAAAAAACGAATAAGTTGAGATACATACACACCATAAGAAGTTGCTCGGGGAACATCCCCATCCAATTGGGGATAATTAACAATGTCAAAATTAAAATCATCTCTCTTGTCATAGATTTTGCTAATTATTTCCCCATTTTCAATCGAGAGATCTAAATCAAGAAAAGAAGCGTTATTATCAGTTATATTGGCTTTGTTAAGCTGAAGTTCCTTAGGATAAATATTAATAACCATAGTTGGAAAGAAAGGGTTGTCAATGTTCAATATGTCATCCTGATACCGAGAGGTGTCATTAAAGGCTTCAATAACATCTGCCTGGGTATCCGGTGAAAGACTCAACATACCAAAATAAAAACAAATCTGCGACAATTGGTGCACAGTTCGTACCCATAGGGATACCAACAATTTGTCTATTATTAGTGTGTCAAAGAACGGGGCCGTGTAAACCAATATTACCTGGAAGCCTTTAGCTTTAGCTTTAACTTTTAGTTGTATAAATATTAAATTATTTGCTTATTTATAGGAATATTTTCAATGAGTTTTCCTGGATGCAAAAACAAAACAATGGCAAAAGCATCTGCTAGATTGGCAGGGATATCGTCTTCCGACATCAAACGAGGTAACAACTACGTCTTGAGTATATGTTTATCTTTATAACTGTATCAAATGAAATGCACTCCACTAATATGTCTTTATTGTATTGCTGAATGTCATTTTACTATCGAGACTTGATATATCTTGTTTTTCAATTCCAAACATTTCCTAGTAAATAGTAAGCCTTAAACTAGATAGATGAGATACGAGTTACTATTTAAATGAGTACTCCTTTTCCTATAAATCATTGAAATGCGCAAACATACACGGTAGTTCACTCGTTACAAGTCAACCATAGCATGCACGCATTTTCTGCTATAATGCTTATCTTTTATTGAACACATTTAGTATTGAATATATTATAGGAATTGGCGTCTGTGCACGTTTTCAGAAAAACAAAATATTGAAATAATAGATTGAAAAGTCTAAGGTTAGCAACTTTCAACGGAGATTAAACTTTCGTAGACGTGCTCACATTATATTAATTTGTTATTGTTATATTTTCAGATGTAGACCATTCGGCCATTATTCATTGGAACACATCATCTCCATCTGTTTTACATTCTGATGAATACTTAGACGGACAGATTATAATCTCACAGCCAGGATTTTACTACATATTCCTACAACTAACAATAAACTTACACCAAATTAATACATCTGATGATGAGGTTACCAACACTGATTTACGATATGTTTACAGTCATCAAATTTACTTGCAATCTCAATACCTTGGAACTCCTTCAAAGATTTTAGAAACTGCCAAAACAATATGTAAAACACTACCTAACCAGAGTGAGACAACTAGCTTTACTAGTGCAATATTCCATCTTGACAAATATGACAAAGTGTTTGTAAAAACTTCATTTCCCCATAGTCTTACACAATGTACCCAAAGTAACTTCTTTGGATTGTATATGATTTAGAGCAATATAAATTGAATTCATGGTATTAGTTCTTTGAAAATAATATACTTGAAAACTGTAGTGACTGACGAGGCCAATTGATCTTTGATTTAGTAGACTAAGTCCTGTTTTACTGTATATAAAATATATGTTTGCATAGAATTTTTGTTTAACGGCTCATCAACACAATATACTATAATGTTATTTAGAGCCACCCAGGAGAGAGAAGAAGGAAACACTGATTCCAGGAACCGCAACCTACTTTAAATTTACTTTCGAATATGCTCCAGGAACACGCGGTTTACGTCACCATAAGACAAATGAGACTATGGGAAGTTACATTCTTAAAGGACACAACTTAAATATAATGAATTGAATATGTGTAGCATACCAAAGTTCCTTGTCAATATCACTGTTCATGTGTTGTTTGTCCTGGCCTTTGCTCATGAAATACTCAAGACTTGCACATTTTACATGTTTTTTTGTTGTTGTTGCTGTTTTCGTGTTTGTTTTTTTGTATAATTATTAGTTTAGACCAGAATATACTGATGTTGTGTCAAAATAGAATATGTATTATTATATCAACAATTTCAAAGTCCCATCATCACCATCATATGCATACAATATTTAGGAAAATACTAAATAAAGTGTGTATTTTTCACAGAGAAAATAGCTTTCGCGTACAATTCCGCTTGTATTCGTGTATTTAGAACAACATAGAGTTGCGAACGAATAGTGGTCAATCAAACCAAGCTTAAAGCTGTAGAAACTACACCTAAATTACATGCATCTTTGAGGGCGGGTCTTCTTTGATAATTTAATGTTCACCAGCTTATGTCGAATTATGATTTGTATTGGCTAAATTTAACGCCGGGAATCACACTGAGTGGCGCCCATAGTAACTTTACACAGGTAATATAGTTTAAAAAAAAGAAAAGATGGCTTCTCTGGGGATTTAAACAAACGACCATGATGTCGCACATGAATATTAACGTTTCGTGACATAATCCTACATTTATTAAATCAAAACTAGGATGAAAACAACTTTATCTCGATTTGTTATGCGGTAGGTAATACGTTTGCGTGCGCTAGTTATTGTGTACTACCTGTACAGGTGTTGAAATGCTGCACAGTATCGACAAGTACAGTAACGGTGGTGTAGAGGTTATCATCAGATAGCGTGGAACTAATAATAGTGTAAGGTACCTGGTTCGAATCACGCCTTGGGCATCTCTTTATTCTCTTTATAAAGTATATTCAAAAGCTCAAAGTTAAGTTTTCAAAAAAA
>JAWPHD010011891.1:12500-79990 GCA_037043455.1 Cyrtodaria siliqua
CATGTTAGTTGTAAGTGGAAATACCGGTATTACATCTTATTGTATCACTTGGTTTGTCTTCACTCTGTTTTATAAACATACATTCGTTTAAATGTCTGTTTGTCCGACACGTTGAGTTTTACGAGGGACGTTTTGAATGATTATACACATGACCCTAGCTTTGTAAGAAATGTAGCATTGAGTATCGTCAATTCAGTAAATACTACGTAATGTTTCATACAGTCGATTTGTATTAAATTCTAAACTTGTATATATTGGCATATAATTGACGCCGACTGTGAATTGTACAAAGAGTAAGTATATGTGTACAGGATACGGTTTTCTGAAAATGGACATAGCTCAGCAGATTTGCATCTAAGTGAGCTTACGAATTTCTGTATTAACATCGTCCCGTTTTCTTGGGATGACAATATGGTTAGATTGAGATTTGGTGCAACCTAAAACCTGGTTTAAACCCCCAACGGACTGTTTGCCAATGACAGTTCCAAGGCGGTAGCCGTTTTGTCAACCCGTTTGTGTTTCCTGATTCCACATGCCTTGCTTCTTATAAACATTGTAATTGTTGGTTTTAATGCGTGTTTTTGTTTAACTGTGCTCTGCGAAATCAACATTTCCTGTTCGACTTTTATACCTACATTACTCTAAAAATATAATGCTTGGATATGTCGGGGTTTATGTGAATGCCGCACTTATAATCAATTATAGGTCTATATATACTTCATTTGCACGATCGAGTTTTTTCCCTGGCTTCTGCCTGTCGCAAGATGACCCTAGTGGTTGGGGCTAACTCAGAAAAGAATTAATGACGTTGAATGCATTTACATAAGTTTAATGCCACTTTTAAAATATGTTAAAAATATATACAATTATCAAAAAAAAAAAAAGCGAATACACAGATGAAATATGAAAAGACTGTTCTCATGAACGTTTTAGACGTTCTTAGTATTGTCACAAATACTGAATGTGTCGACTGACTATATACGACTCTAAAGTGTTGTTAAAGTTATAACAATGTTGATGTTCACACGAATTATGATCTAGCGCGATAACTGTGATGCGCGAGAGCTCATGAATATGATGATGCGCGAATCCAATGGGTGATTGTCATCAAATGCCTTCTATAAGAGTTGATTAACCTCCACTGAAGTTGTGATGATGTTCCTCCAGTGAGGACTGATAACGGGCCCACCTCGTGTCCCGGGGGTTGTCGATTCTATAACCTGGTCATGTTGCACAGGTACGGCCTGGTCATGTTGCACAGGTACGGGGACCGTCTTCACCGCTCGTAACGTCATATGTTGATTCTAGTGTCGAATCACCTAAAGGGCTTACACACCATACAGACTTAGCTCCACTCCGGGAGGCTTATATCCAAACCTGGATGGCTTAGGCTGTAATAATACATACGTTTTAGATGTCGGTTCACAAATACACCAATCTTATATAATTATCATTACATCAACAAATCATTATCTAATAAATATATGCATGCCACTCTCTAATTATGATAAGTAGCAATGGCTGTATATTCTACAACGCCATGTATATGCGTCGAACATGTATACTAGCCACTCATCTCATTGTTAACTAATGCACCTAATATACAACATTATCAATTCAATCGTGTATTACAATCACTGAGTTATACGCCAACGTTAACTAATGCACCTGTTATATCACGTTATCAAATTAATATTATTTTACAATTAATGATCAATTACCATAATTACATCTAATAAAGTAACTTCAAAATCATATGCTAGTCTCAAGTTAATGTTTGAGAAACATAAAAGCTAACCGGATGTCGTAACCGCCAACCAAGATGGCGCCGCCCACTGAATACAACTGTACGATAAAAGTTAATAAAATAAATACTGACCACATATTGCCTGTGAATTTTGCCGGTTCCAACCTCTGCTCCAACAAAGTAACTTTCAATCAATCCCGGCCAGGACTTGAGAACAATGATTTTATAACCGACGTTCCGCCCGAAACATTATTTCCCACATTCATTCCGTGACACACGTGGCTAAATTCGCAGTATTAAAATCTACACGAAAGGACCCTTACACAATTTTGCCTTTTAAGGAGATAGACCTATACTTTTACATGCATTAGCACAAAACTAAACTTATTAAACGGACCTTCCGGACGCCCTCTAGCGGCCACTTAAAAATGGCACGCTTTTCCGGGTTACCTGAATATATCATGGACATTGTGAATTGGTTTCAACTGAACAATGGATTAGGGTGTAACTAACAGGTGCTTACAAGATCTATGTACGACACGACCAATACGCTCTACCCGTGACATTTTGTGACACTGCCAAGTCATTTAGTACCTTCTTTGTGGCTTTCTAGGCTATTGTTTTGTGTTTTCTTATATATGCAGGAGCATCTTTGTGTTTTACTTATATTTCCTATTAATGCTGCCTTATTGGTTAGATAATATCGGGATTTCTATATTTACACTGTTCCTTTTTATTGGGATGACAGTAGGGTAAGTGTGAGGTTTGATGCACCCTTTTTTTGCCACTGACCGTTCCAAGTGGTAGCCCTATTGTCAACCCTTTTTGTGTTTTTTGACGCCATATATCTTTTTGTTAACATTGCCATTCATGTTTGTCCTTTTGCGTGTTTTTGGGTTTACTGTGTTCTGTGAAAGATGCATTTCCTGTTCGACTTTTATACTTATTTATATTGTTTTATTGTCTATACTCAGTATGTATTGTTGCGGTTAATGCAGTATTAATTTATTTGATGGCGATTTAAGTATACGAATGTGTTTCGGTGGTTCTTCGGTGGATGTTCCCGAGCAACTTCTTATGGGGTGTATGTGTCTCAACTTATTCGTTTTTCAAGAGTTTGTACTCGAGTTGAGGACTTTAATATTCGTAATCTTTGTATAACTAAAAAGCTACTCGATCAGGTTTACCGTTACCATAAACATCGTAAAACCTTTGCAAAATTTTCTTATCGTAACCCTGATCTTCTTTCCAAATATAAAAGTAATTTAAGGACTCTTCTGCGACAAGGACTATCACAATCTGACTTCTATGGTGATGTGATTTATAAACTTCGTAAGATTCTTGGTCATGATCACTTTCATACTATGTTAAAAAGTTTATCAAAAGAGGTTATGACCCCATCATTTTGCAACGTACTGCATGCTTGGTGGTGGACCCTTTTACAGTTCGCCACTATACTTCCCTCTTTAATTGTACGATGACCGGACAGGCTGTGGACTCTATGATGACGCCTACCTAAATCCCATTGGGACGGTGGCGTTTGATGTTTGTCTATGATCTTTCTTGTCGTGCCCTTATTGGTTTATTCTCTTGTTGCTCTGGCTTCTGCCAAGTCACTGAGTACCTTCATTGTGGCTTTCTAGGCTATTGTTTTTTTTGTATTATATTTACACGAGCATATTTGTGTTTTACCTATATTGCCTAGTGATGCTGTTGGTTAGAGATTAAATCATGGCGGGGATTTCTTTATTTACACTGTCCTGTTTTAATGGGATGACAGTATGGTAAGTGTGAGGTTTGGTGCACCCTAGAACCGGTTCAAACCCCCAGTGGCTTACTTTGCCACTGACCGTTCCAAGGTGGTAGCCCTATTGTCAACCCTTTTGTGTTTGTGATGTCGTTTGCATTTAATATTACTTTTGCCTTCTTGTTTGTCTGTTTTCTTGTTTGTTTCTGTGTTTTGTGGTTGACTGTCCTCCTTGAATGCTACTTTCCCTGTCCGATCTTTTTATATTTCTTTCTATTGTATCGTAATTTACATACATAACATGTTCTAACATTTTATATGATATCATCAAACGTTTAATAAATTATTTCTGTTTTCTTTCATAGGATATAAATGAAAACTTTAAACAGTTGGAATCTGAATTAGAAGATAGGCAGGCGTCTAAATCAGGTATGACAAGTACAGTATATATATACGAGTTGTATAAAATATATAAATTCAAGTACAAGTATCTGTTTAAAGCAGTTCAAACTTGCTGCCGGATAATAACGTGTTTTTATCGATTTAACACCTAATATTAACACTATATTTATAATTCAATATCTTACGCCTTAATGAACATTTAATGATATTAATGATATTTGCTATAGAAAAAAACGAACATTAGAATACTTATATGATATAAGATCAATCGTATCCACTTGTATATTGATTTGGCTAGAAATTATAACATGATGTTTAATATATATATTATTGTGTCTTATAGTTTATGATGGAAGGGACATAACTCTTTTTTTGTGTGATTTGCTTTGTTTTTGATAGGCTTACTGCAATACTTATCACAACCCGCTTTTACACGTCGTGTTGTTACATGTATGTTGATCAGCTTTTGGTTCTCCATAGCAACTGAAATGCATGTTTCCGAATAACATGAATAAATTCTATACTTTTCAGTATATACACATTATTTTAATCTTCATTTGGACCTTAATAAACATGCTATCAGTTGTATTATAACGAATTTGAAACTTAAAATACGCCATATATATGGGAATATCTTACACCTCGTGTTAGTCAAAAATAATGATATATAATAATATATAATAATATGTATAATATGTTTTGCATACGTAACGTTTATAAACGATAAAAAATTCAAAAACAAGGCTGGTAAAATGTCTATATTTTATTGTTGGCCACCATGCCATCATGTTAATACCACCCCAGAAAGGTTATTTTAAAAATGAGTATTATTTGTTTTCGACTGTGATCTGTGAATGCTATATTTCCTGTTCAAATTGTATTCATTAGACACAATACATTAGACACATAATTACATGTATACACAAAACATGGGAATACGCTGGTGAAAACATCTTCGTTGCGATATTTTAAAGTTTGGTATTTTATAGTACAAGAGAGACAAACTGACATGTTGTTCTCGTGAAATTTATAATCAAAAATAAAAATTTAAATCGGTAAATGTTAACATATGTTAATATATGTCCGTATTATCCCGAGTGAGCACAATTTCCTATACATTCAAAATTAAGAATTTTTCAGGATGGGGTGTAATGTATTTACTGTTACATCTCATAAAACGAAGTATTGGTCTGTTTGAGTATAACTTAATATGTATAAAATAAGCAGAATGATACTTTGGCCTGACCTACATATATCCGTAAATCGTTGTTACCGTGATTACTACAATGGTGTACATTTTCTATACTTACAGACACGCCCAAAGGCCTGAAACAGTTTTTAGAAGCCAACTACTGGGAAATGAAGCCAGCAGCTCGATTTATCGGGATACAGCAACAAGATCTCAAACCGGGTATGTAGTTAATGATGCATGGTTCATGAGTATAATTATGTTTTAAATCGGACTGAGACGTATCGGATGTCCATATTAATTATATTATGTAATGGTTCAACCTCTCATACCTAGCAAATTGATAGCGTTTGCCAACATTTCATTGAACAATGAAAAAATTAGATCAAGTACAATTTCTATTCTTTCTCTTAGAGTAAATATAACTCTTGTAAATTAGTGACTTCAGTTCAGGAATGCATTATTTTACAGCTGATTACGGTTCAGAACTGGTTCCCATCCGAGAATGGCTTCATGGACCCCGTCTTCCTGACAACGGCGGGTATCAAAGATATGGTATGAAATACAGAAGCGGGCGAATTATTGTTCCTGTCTCTGGTACCTACAATATCTACTCGTTTGTTGACATGTATGAGCCTTGTATTCCTGGCGAAGGGGTACCAGACATTGAAGACGTGAACGGTTCTATCAAACATGCGATTTTCAAATTCAACATACTGGAAGAAGTAGAAACAGAACTAATACATGCGACACAACCACATCATATGTCTGCAAATGGATATTTTAATATTTATAGTAGTTATATATCGTCGATTGTACAATTAAATGCCGGCGATGAATTAGTGGTCAAAGTCAGTAATATATCATATATTAAGTATCCGGAGGTGAATTACTTTGGCGTCAATTTAATCTAAAATGCAGCATAAAATTATAAATCTCATGAAATAAAAATGTAAGTGTGCAAGTAAAGGTTATTAGCAAGTGCATTATCTTACTATTGTCAATTTTGACAATAACACTATGTGGACTTGCCAGGAAATTTGTGAAGCACTTATGTTCCTGTTCTATAGACAAATTGTTGGTGTTTCGGTGGTTGGAGACTGTGGACCTTTTGTCGCAAATGTGTTTATTGCTATGAGCGATATTTCATGTAGAGGGTTTGAACAGATACTAGGCAAAATCAAGAGAGTTGATATCAATTTCGACATTGTTAATTATTCTCAAATAGATGGGAATGTTCATGGAGGTGAGAAGTTCAACATTAGTTAACTTTGTATGTATTTAATAAAAATCTACTCCATCAATTCATTTAGCAAACTCTTCAAAAAAACGTGTGCGGAATTGTATTATCGTTACTCTGATGGACTTTTAAAACAGTAAAGTAAATTCTTAATTATGAACTCTTCTTCGTCAAGGACTGTCACAAATTGACTTCTATGGTAACGTTATTTACAAACTTAATCCTAGATCGTGATCATTCTTAAACATCTATATTAAACTTCTTAGATTAAAACAGTTATGACCCTATTATTTGGTAACGCACTGCATGCTTTCCTCTTTGAATTGGCTATACCGCAAAAGATTATTAATTATTATGAAGACTACCTAAACTTTGAAGATATGGTAAAATTTAAAGTTGATCGTCAATATTGTCTGCCCTTAGCGGTGTATTCCTTTACTCTGGACTTTGCTAACATTGAGTACTTGTTTTGTGTCTTTCTAGTCAGTTTTAATTATTATGTTCAGACATAAATAATACTGTTTGTCTTTTACGGAATTATATTGTCCATTAATGCCGCCTAGTTTGTTAGAGGATATATCGTCCAGGTTATTTCTTTATACCGTCCTGTTTAATTGGAATGACGATATGGTAAGAGAGAGGTTTGGTGCACCCTAGAACATGATTTAAACCCCCATTCGCATTTTTCCCACTGCATGTTTATGTGTGTGATGTCTAATACTTTGCTTATATCTATCATTGTAATTGTGTCTTTTAAATGTGTGTTCTTGGTTGACTCTGTTCTATGAATGTTACATTTCCTGTTCGAGTGTTACACCTACTTTTGTTACATACATTCTTCTCTTATGTAACATATGATTTCGTTAAAGGACATCAAAAACATGTTTTCTTTTCTCAAATGAACATATCTTTATTTTACTGTTGTTTAAATTGGAGTATTTGCCCTTAGGGACCAGGCAATATTTATTGGGGGGGTTGGGACCAGTGCAAAATGGCATGGGACAGGTATTTTTTTTGTCGCGACAAACTATGGGATGATACTTTTTTTTCGCTAGCTTGCCATGGGACGTACACTTGTTCTTTCGCCCAAAATTTTTTTAAACAATTACAAATATTGAAGCGGTGATCTTAGACCATAAAAGGCCCCCTTACCAAAATATAGGCTTCTGACGACTGTTTGCTGCAACTCTGCGGCAAACATTGCTGCAAAGCTGCGGCAGACAAGTTTGCTGCGAAGTTGCGGTACACTTTTACCATGCAAATGAAGTATGCGGCAAAGTTGCAGCAAACAAATATGCAAATGAGGTTCAGGTGATGTTCACCGCAACTTTGCCGCGGACCTCATTTGCATAGTAAAAGTGTGCGGCAACTTCTCAGCACACTTCATGTGCATAACACTTTTAGCTGTAATCTTCTTGCGATGTTTTGGAGATTTTTGCTGCTACTTTTCCGCAGACCTCATTAACATAGTAAAAAAACTTAGCAGCAAACTTCATTTGCATAACATTTTTCACTCAATGTTCTTGTGATGCGCCATATTTAAATAAATTGACACGATTTAAATAAATCAACACTATTTAAATAAATGCTCTCGATTAAAGTATATCCTTACGATTTAGATTATACCCTCACGATTTAAATATATTCATACGTTTTACTAAATGTGCAACAATTTAATTAAATTCACTATATTTAAATAAATTGACACAATTTAAATAAATCCTCTCAAAATTAAAATCTGTCATTTCTGCATTACTCCCATTTTCATGGAGATGTCGAGCACTCTCATTTCTGCATTACTCTCATTTTCATGGAGATATCGAGCGCTGTTGAGAACTGTCATTTCTGCATTACTTAAATTTTCATGGAGATATCGAGTACTGTTGAGCGCTACCACTTCTGCATTAATCTCATTTCACGGAGATGTCAAACGCTGTCATTTCTGCATTATTCTAATTTTCATGGAGTTGTCGTGCGTTGTCATTTCTGCAGTACTCACATTTTCATGGAGATGTCGACTGCTGTTGTTTTTGCATTACTCTCATTTTCATGGAGGTGTAGAGCGCTGTCATTTCTGCATTACTCTCATTTTCATGAAGATGTCGAGCACTGTCATTTCTGCCTTACTACAATTTTAATGGAGATATCGGCGCTGTCACTTCTGCATTACTCTCATTTTCATCGAGATATCGAGCGCTATTGAGTACTGTCATTATTCTAATTTTCATGGAGTTGTCGAGTGTTGTCATTTTTGCATTACTCGCATTTTCATGGAGATGTCAAGTGCAGTCACTTCTGCATTACTCCCATTTTTATGAAGATGTCGAACGCTGTCATTTTTGCATTACTCCCATTTTCATGGAGATGTCGAGCACTGTCATTTCTGCATTACTCCCATTTTTTATGAAGATGTCGGAAGGCTGTCATTTTTGCATTACTCCCATTTTCATGGAGATGTTGAGCGCTGTCATTTTTGCATTACTCTCATTTGCATGGAGATGCTGGGCACTGTCATTTCTGCACTACTCCCATTTTCATGGAGATGTCGTATGCTGTCATTTCTGCATTACTCCCATTGTCATGGACATGTCACTAACTGTAGCAGTCCAATCGGCACTGTTAGAAACAGACAAACCAACAAACGTATATATACACACATCTACCTATTGAGGTCATACTGATCATATTATTTTGCACTTGGGATATCATTTTATTTGTTCTGGTTTTAAATGTTGGAGTTATCATGGTGTTTGGTATTTAAAAATGTTCTTGCAATGAACACAATTAAATAAATGTTTATAAATAAGGTTCCACGAAATAAATTACACTTGGCTAATTACTTGTTCAAGTGGTACGTCCTTTGACATAAAATGCAAATTTCACTTTAGTAGTAAGTAACTGGAAATAATAAAATTCTGTATAAAGTCTAAGTTTTGCGATGATGTTTTGAATAACAGAGTCTTCAGATAAGCAGATCAGAATGGAAAAGTTTGTCGTGATGTTCTGTGAATGAAGAAACGGCAAATCTGAATTTAAAAGATTGTGGTGATGTTACGGCGTGCAATAAAAAAAATAACCGGATTGGTACAATTTGTCGCTATGTTGTGGCGAACAAAAAACATGCAAGTAAGTTGTGGTGATGGTGAACGTTCCAAATAAATAAATATTCAAATAAATAAATGTTTCTGGCGAATGTATAGCATTTTGGCGAGTTTGCGGCAAATTCGCCAAGATTATCATAATGTTTGCGGCAACATCACCGCTATTGGCGAAAATTGGCGAAAAATTAAGAATTGTTATAGTGAACAAAATTGTTCGCTGCAAGCTTGCAGCAAACCTCATTTGGTAAGGAGGGTGCTTATGGACCAGTCAATATTTATCTGGGCATTGGGAATGGTGCAAAATGGCATGGGACAGGTACTTTTTTTTGTCTCGACAAACCATGGGACGATACCTTTTTTTTCGTTTACTTGCCATGGGACTACTTCTTTTTTATATAACACTTTTATTTGCACCGTCCCAACCCCTCGATAAATATTGCCTAGTCCCTTAAGTCATTACCATTAATTATAACTGAAAACAAGAAAGCGTCCGATTAAATTTTAGAGTAGAATCATCGCAGTATGTAGGAACAATATTATTGGTATTTTATCTGTTTATCAAAGCCTGTGCAACGTTTTTAAATATCGTTCAACTATTTATAAATTGGTAAAAGCGTGTACAATGTTACGTCTATTTTAACTAGTGCAAAACATATATCCAGAACATAAAACATTATTTTTTGGAAAACGCGCAGGTCATGTTTATTTTCTAGCAATTATACTTTCGTTACTTAATTCTTAAAAGTGTGTGTACTTTCCTTTTCTAAACACTAAGCAATGTCCGACGATCAAACACTATAACAGATAAGCTATGGTGGGATTTAATTATTTATGCATTTCGACATTGTGATAGTAGATCTCGTTCAATAAACACTTTATTACCTCCGATAATAACTGAATGATTAGGTAGCTACCGATCGACAGCCTTGCATTTAAATAAATGCAGAAATAGATATAAGGACCATTACATGACAATGATGGTGAATTTTGAAGAATTGAAATATAACGCATTTTAAATTTTTTATATTAAACAATCTTGAGCATTTGTCTCTTCCTCACGACACTTATTATTTCAAAATATGAAAAGGCAGAACTCTTTAATAATTTAAAACGATGATGTAGAACCTGAAACTGTGTAACTGAATTGTATTACTGATAACGAAAAACAAAATTACGTTGCATAATATTTTACATGTCGTAACCCAGATTTGTTGCAGGATACACTTTTGTGGAAATGCGCATTAACATATGTCTTATAACATGTGCACCAAGATTGAATAAGTAATACCGGTTGCATGGCCATATTTCAATTCTTTTGTAAGTCAACGTTTAGTAAAATGGACACGACTCTGAAAACAATACAACTTGGCTATAGAACCTGTGCGACTGGATTGTATATTAAATACTAAATTGATGGCAGATTTTATGCTACAATTTAACGTGTGAATGTTGAAGACGACAACGTCCTCACCGACAACGCCGGATTAAGTGACCCATATATATCTGCAATGCTTACATATTCGACAACAAAAGCGGTTGGGATAAAATGCTGGCAAGACCCGCAATTGTGTCTTTTCAAATATCTGGTAATCCGGCTTGCTGGCATGTGACATCTCGGTCGGGTGAATTACGTTTTAATTGCATTGCATGTTAACGCATTACTCTGCTTGTCTGTCTTTGTTTTTTTGATAAATATTTTACATACAAAACTGAAGTGATGTTTGATAAGTAGTGGCTTGTCTTACATATACTGAGATGCAAGAATAGTATCACACTCGCATTTCAGCTTTGTATGTTCTACTTCTTATAAACAATGTTAACCTGAATATAACAGGGCTTCTTTTTGTAGATGTAGCTCTTTCCATACGTTGCTATTTGCAAACATTGGTTTGTAAACTAAGCCTTAATGACACAAGATAACAGATTGCGTCCATCTGTCTCTGCAGATATATTTCAGTGAGTTGGTTACACAGCAATTTATCGGAAACGGTGAATGTAGCATAACAATGACATGCATATTATTGTTTTTATTAATACGAAATCAACAAACTTGAAAATAACCTGACAATAACCATACATATTTATTTTAAAATTGGTGTCACAAAGGTCTAAATTATACCAAAACATGCATCGTATACGCACTATTTTGATGCGTTTTCGGTGGAAATCGAGTAAGTATATCACAAATACAGATACACATTCATTACATAAGTCCTTTACCACTCACAATGCATCACGTAACTCACTCAATAACCTCGTGGTTCCAGGTATAGCTATATATCTCTCGCATACACGCTTCATACACACTGCTGTAGTAGATTAATGCAAAGCAATCAATATATAGGTATAAGATACGCATGCGATGAGATGTCTTCAAAATGTGAACGTTTTCTCCTCTTCAACGTATGTCTGCTAGTTTATTTAAAGTACAGGGTTTAGTGGCTTTATCTATCCAACCATCCCCAAATCACTGAATATACTCGTACAAGTAGATAAAAAAGTCGAACAGGAAATGTTGCATTCAAGGTCCACATCAACCGAACACACGCATGAAACAAATAACATACCGACAATAAACTTTAATATTGGTTACCCGGTTTTGAACAATTTAATATAACACTCCGGTAACATAACTTGTAGAATGACGAAATAACTTCCACACAGTTTTAAGTATGGTCTTATCGAATGAGCAGGTTTCATTTGAATGGGCCTGCACCAGAAAATATTCAGCACATACCAGGCTTGTTCGGGTGCTTGTTTCAGCCAAAGGATATTCAGCATTGACATGAGCAATTTTAATAATACCTAAGTATATTATGTATCATTGAAACTGGATGTTTCAGTGGTAAATAGTGAAAATCGGTTGAGAAATAAATATCTTACAGTTAAAATACTTTTTGGTAGGGCTTTTTCCCACTAAAAATTTACGTTTCACTGTTAATGAAAAGGAAACCTCGGCTGAAACAAGCTCCCTAAACAATAGGCTAGTACGCGAACGAGCAAGCACAAATATCATGCGTGTATATAATTCTTTTTCCATATCAACCTTTATTAAATCTCAGTGAAAGCTAAATTATAATCAACTTCTTAGTTGCATAGTGACCTTATACTGGTTTCAACAATAAAGGTAACTACCACCATCTATCTCCAGTTTACCTAAATTACACCCCAAATATACAGGGACAAATTCTGGAAGTCTCGGACGATAATATCAAACTCAACGGGATAGGTACATGTATACTAAAAATAATCAAACTAACAACATCAGGTAACGAAGAAGGCCAGTGTGTCTTGGTGGAAAGTACTAGTGTATTTTACAGCGTTTAAAACTGTTATACTTCTAGTGACCCTTCCGACGCTTACTGTTGAATGGAAACAAAAGAAGAAACCAGTGTGTGTTAACATGGGGAACAGATCGTATGTATACCATGTGACACTCTGCAATTCCGATCTAACAATGGCAATTATATCACGATGGGTTTCACAGCTAGTGTTGATGAAAATACAAATGTTACCAACTGTTGTAATAAAACCACTCAAGTGCTCAACAAACTGATTAAAAGTATACGCAAAGGCAGACGAGGGTATTCAAACATGTTGGGTAACTGTAGTTATGGACCTTTCAATAAACGCCTTTGAATAGATAAACTGGGCTATCCTAAAACATCTATTATCCTCGTTTACATCTTCCTGATACATTTAACGAAAACTGCATATAAATAACATATGTTACATTTACTGAAATATTTACATAACATAAAATTGTTTACATTTTGGTTTTTAAGAATAAAAAAGTCTGATTTTGGAACAAAATACTCTGCTTTGGAATCATTCTAAATAAAACGTAGCAATTAGCCAGAAAACAAATTAAGTATAAAATAAGTAAAACAGCCAATACAAAACCTGCTATAGTACTATTTTATTCAGCTGATCCTTATATGGTTTCTGTGTTTGTCTATGGTTTAATAGACTGTGAATCCTATAGTCGACGATAAGCATGCATTACAATTTCAGTTCCAAGTGAACCGGTCTAAACAACTTGAATGGTATAAACACATATTTTGTAATGTTGAAAGGTTCCCATTTCACTAGCTGAAATGATGTTTTCGTAAACCATTCTACCGAAATGTAGCATGTAGTCATTATTATTATATGTATATTAGTGATGAACCATTCATTGGCCTCTGTAGCGCAGTTGATTGAGGCATCGTGTAAGTACTGGGGAAGGAAGGGTTCAAGCCTGCTGATTTCCTTTTTTTTAAATATTCATTATTATGGTTTGCATTATTGCTAATGGTAAGGTAGCAACAGTTCCTTTACATTTTTCACTTTGATAACGCAATCTTATAATTATACATGGTAACAGTGGACAATTTATATGTGTTGTAATGCACACGCTAACGCACACGTATCCCTTACATGTGAACAATTGTATTTCTGACATTTCTGTGCTGATGTGTACTTCTAGCACGTCGTGTTACAAGTGCGAATTGTAGTCAATGTGTAAGGCATGTCAAGATATTTCAACAAAAAGAAGCCAGGTCGCCCACATTGATTCAAAATCTTGGTAGGAAGGTAAAATGCTTGGTAAAAATCGGGAAGAATGACGGTAAGAAAAAACGGTCGTGACGTGTTTATGTCTCCGTGACAACATTTATTGTTTTCAATATTGTTTTAACACCCGTGACTTCATCTATTATTATGTTAACCTTTTGTCTCTCGGCAGCTATTTTACGCTTGCGTAAAACCTTGCTTGTGTTACATTATATTATTAATCTCTTTTTTAAAAACATAACATCAACTCGTTATCGTTTTGTATTGTTGTTTATTTCTTCTACATTTGAAGGAATTAGTGTTCTCCATGTTTACTTTATTTATGCAATGTATACAATTTATATGTAAATAGTAATCGGAAAATAAATATCGAGATGGATACGCAAGTCGTAAGTTATACATTTAAAGTACTATGTATTGTAAAACAATATATTATATCTCATTTGCATATTTCCTTCTTTACGCAATTTGACGTCATCCGGTCACTGTTCTGCGATTGTGACCGGCACCGATCCGAGAGCTATACTTTTTGGACGTGTGAAAAAAAAAAGACGTCTTTAAAACATAAAACGTATTGTTTCAATTTGTTGATCAGGTTCGGTATAATATAACAAATAATGTATGGTGCTTCCATCCATATGAAAGTTTTTGGACAGAGTAGTCCATAAATTGCATATGGAACTCAGCACCATACATTATTTGTTAAATATGAGCACGTCGATTCTGCTTTGAATACGTTTGAAGCTCGAGCCACGCCACCATGGCAATTCCTTTGGTCTGTACGGATTGCCGTAAATTATCGGTCATTAGCAGAAAATAAGGGATTTGCAATTACTGTACTATAACTAGTGGTATTTATAAAAGCATTCTGGTATTCCTTTATGGACATCCAAATGATTAAATTAATACTGTATATATAAATGGATGTGTGGCATGCAAGCTAAGTGCAAAGCCAAACGAAAATAACCTGTTCACATAACATTTTTGATATTATTGTATCAAATTAAATAATGTCCTATCACATTACCATAGTATTAATTATACAATGTATGACCTAATTTAGTCACAATCAAATAGCATTATAGTATGTTCAATTAAAGGTAAGATAATGACCGTTAAACTTACAGACATGAGTCTGTACGAGGTGTCTCCCTTTTGTATTAAAACATGTGTAGTTATTATAAATCTACTGAAGTGTTAGTTTGCGTACTATCAAACAAGATTCAAACTATCACACGCAAACAAAAGATAAAAGTGTTTTGGGTTACATTGTACTTATTATGCTGTACGGTTACATTTTAAGAGGAAATAATATTTTAAAAAAGGAAGAAAGACGAGTTTTTGAAGATAGTGTCGTTAGAGGGCACGACTGAGGTTTTCAAAAGTCTTCTTCAAGTGTCTTCAAATGTATGAAGCGCATAGTTTTTAAGGGAAATTTACCTATATGTTGTCATTCTATTATTTAACATTACTGCAAATAATTGATATATAACAATCGAGTTCTTACTACACCTTAATATGTTGATAGATTTGTCTTCAATTCCTTGTTTTGTCTGAAACTATGTTTTTATAATTCCCACTTAATATGTGGTTTTGTCTTAATTATTTTTTTAATCGTATATTTGAATGTTTGTGAGGTAGGTATTTATTGGTGTTAAATGTGTCTCCGTAATGGCATGCATCCACTGAAGCGAAAAGTTGCTGATGTGTCCAAAATTCTTTTTAAAAGTATACCATTAACGTATGCATATACATATCAGTTAGCACAAATGTATTGCAAATAAGTCTAATATTAAAGGCCTTCTCGCTGCCGTATTTTTCGACAAAACATGCATAGTTACTAAAGTCACAGACATATTAAGTCTGTGCTAAAGTCAACATAATACTGGACGGGTTGAGCATCATTCGCTAATTCACATATATATGAACCCATCCATAGAACTAAAATGATTTATGAGCCAGACTACAATTTTAAATCAGGAAAAAAACGAGTTTTTCCGACATTTATATATAACACATTACGAAGTATTCCGAATTCGTTTTAATGACATGGATACCTTCACCTTCCTTCTTCGTCGACTAGACGTCGCACGTTTACAAAATTTTAGTTTTTCTTTGGTTGATTAGGATTTCGGTTTGACATATTTTAATTTGGAAAAGCTATTAAAGAACATACGTTAGTGAATACATGTGTGATATGTACTATGTTCTGTTGAACAGTAAATGCAGTATTCAAGGAATCAACCAAAAACACGCACATCCTTGTTTATTAAGTAAAAATAAGTTAACAATGTTACGGTAACCCACTGTACCTAAGACTGATAAGGGATTATTTAGGTAATATAAAACCATCGGCCATCTCTAAACACACTCTGTACCAGTTCGTTAATTTAAATGTATGCAGGTAACGCAATGATTACACGTGGAATCATGTGCTATCACTTTTAAGACTGTTTCTAAAAAATCCCTTTTACAATTTGAACTCGACAAACAATATCATGTGTCTTCGCTTTTGCGTTTTGTTTATGACATGTATCAATATCACGCATATTTCTAACAGAGCCCTTATTGGTTATAAGGGAAAAGTATGTGATGTCAAGGGTATGTCTGCATTGAAATAGATAATCAACCATTATACATTCAACATGAAATTTATAAATCAATTCATTAAGTTCTTTTGTTATTTTATATTCATTTATACATGATCGTTTCGGTGTTAACTTATATCGGGTAATAATTATGCTGTTAAGTTCTTTAGAGAAAACAGTGATTTCTTTATTTACACTGTCATATTTGATTGGGATGACAACGTGGGGTTAGGTGTACCTTCTGGTAAAATGTAAAGTGCAAAACAAGTAAAGGTGTTTTTTTTTAATTTAATCAATGAATTTATTCAAATAGTACATGAAACAATACACATATATTATATCCAGTATTTCTTTAAAATCCGATTTAAGAATATAGTCCAAATAATATTGGTAAATGTCCATTTAATCTAATTGTCAAGTGTCCCTTTAATCCAAGTTTGTCCTGGTTTAGTTATTCACAATAATAGATGAGCACAATAATTGTTTACAGAATACCTCTCACTATATATATTTTCACAATCTTTCTTTTAACTTTATGATGAACTCTGACATAAAAACTGAACCAAATACTGAACAAATATCAGCCACAAAATACGCTATTTATACTGCCATAGAACGCCATAGAACGTTATAGAAGCTTCAAGACAAACTTTTTATTTAAATAACCTTAAAACAGAAGCAAAATAATAAACATCATATGACGTTTATCGTAAATATAAACATCTTATTTACCTCATCCAGAAACTTCTATATGTTACTAATGTTAAATAAAAAAAAAGCATTGGATGACACAATAATATGTGAATATATGTTCTTATAAACACTCATAGGTAGAACTAAGATTCGGGTTTAAACTCCCTAGTGACAACTTTGACACTGACCATTACAATGCGGTACCCATATTTTTAACCATTCTTTGAGCGTGTGATTTATATATATTAAGTACGTCAGTTTAATGGCTGCGTTCTGATGATAAAGTCGTGTTCAGTTTTTGCATCTACTGATGAATACCCTGCTCTTTAAACCTAGAAGGTAACACATATATAGGCAAAACAGAAATTCAAACACCAATTGTATTGCAATGAGTTATGTAGTACTGCAATGTTCCTTTAGACAATTTTAAATAATGTTCATTTTTCAATTTCAAACTAGATTCGTTTTTTCAATCTATAGTATGGTGGTGGGTTTTTTTCAACGTCATTCTGTTCTGATTTGAAGTTACAAAGTACAGATGTGATTTATGTATGACATTTATCGAATCAGTTTGCTTGTTTACATTTCAGATTATAATGAGAATTAAATCGTATTCTGATTATTTTATTTATTTTACTGTGTACATATTTATCAAATATAAACGTGAAAACATTCCTAAAGTTTAGAAATGTTTTAATGAATATTAGAAAGTATAATTTTACGTCAGTTTTATTTTAAATATATATATCATCATCTTTGTGTTTTACTTATATTGTCTAGTAATGCTACATAGATTGTCAGAAGAGTATAACCTTGCGGGGATTTCCTTATTTTGACAGTCTCGTTTAGTTGCGGTGATGATCGGGTAAGAGTGTGGCGTGGCGTATGAGAGATGACCTTTGGAAACGGCGCACACGACACATACGAAATATTGCAGGTTTGATTGAGACTGTTCATGAACGGTAGTGAAATAAGCTAGCTACCGCTCACGCCCTCTAGCCCCGGGTTGAGCAGAACTCAATATTCATAAAACCAATAGTATATAATCTTAACCATTCCGAAGATGACATGCATATGGCAGTGGTCATAGAGATCTTTTCTTCCCCCATGTCCAGCGGCGATACAAAATACGATGCCCCGAAGAGCAAAATAGACAAAAGGAATTTAGTTGGGAGCAGCGGTTATGAAGCCTGCGTATCACTAGTAACAGCCAAAAGACTAAATTAAAAAGCAGACAACATATCCTATGAGTGGTGTAAGATGGTTTACATCTCCAGCGGCCATTTTTCTAATGACTGTTCTCAAGACGCTACCCCAGTTATGTTTTGCTTCTATTTTTTCCGTGTAATTGTTTATTGGTAGCTTTGTTATTGACAGCATTGTGTGAATGCTACATTTCCCGTTCGCTGTTTGTATCTACTTTTAGGTCATGTGTCGTTCCGGTTTAAAAACGCTGCCTCTAAAACTGACCCATCTCTCACGGCTGCAGGTTCGAGATTTCCTTGTCAAGTGAGAAAGTGTCGAATCTTATGAATGGCGGGAGGTATACAGTACGTACTGGACGTTTCCTCTGAGCAATTAATTGCTTTATGTATGTGGGTATTCATTTCGGTTTAGTCAAAGTTACCTTGAATAACAAACATCTAAAAATACTAGGTTTAATACAGGTTAAATTTATACTATTATTGTTCCAAAAATAAGTGATCACAACGTTAAAATGTGAAGTCATATATCTCTTGTTTGCATCTGAATTTGAATACCTTATTGTTAGTTGATAGATAAACACACAATCGAATGACCTAAGTTTGTTATTGTTAATGAATGTTAGCATTGTGTATAGATAGTTATATATCTCATCTCAAATGTTTAAACAATTTTAATAAAGATAAACATGTACCTTTATTAACAGTCGCATTAAAATTGGATATAAAATTCGTTCCACTTTCCGGTAAATAGATAAATAGATTTTAATCGTATTGCTTTATTCAATATCATATATTCAAAATTTATGTTTATGTTAACAATAGTTGGAGATTTTATAAGGCTATCAAAGTTTAAAGAGGTTTAAAGAGGTGTTTATCTACTAACATATCCGTAACAGTATTTTCCATAAAGCTGGGGGAAAACTTCAAATCATTTCGCAATGCACTGCAGGTTCAGTGGTTGACCAATTTACAGTTAGCCACAATGCTTTCCTATTTGATTGTGCGATGACCGGACATATTGTGGACCTCTTGATGACGTCTATACTAAATCCTTAAAAGGCGGTTGCGTTTGGTGTTTGTCTTAAATCTTATTTGGTCGTACCCTTAACGATATGTACTTTTTTTGCTATGTCTTCTACACTGATTACTTGCTTTATGACTTTCTGGGCTTTTGTTTTTTATATTATATTTACATGATCATGTATGTGTTTTACTTATATTACAGATTTACTTACATTACAGTGTTTTACTTATATTACAATGCTGTCTTGTTTGTTAGAGAATATAACCTGGTGGGGATATCATTATACACACTGTCCGTTTTATCAGGATGTTATCAAATCATTGGTATACGTGAATTAATCGAAAATTCAAACTTTATAAGAACAGTAACTTCCCTTGATTTCGAGTGGTATAACATTTAATTGAGGCACATATACATGTTCGTGTCATCTAAGCGCACGGTCAATAAGCCATTGCTTAGAAAACATGTTATCTCATTACTCCGTTTTTGAGGGGTACTGTTATACCGTGATGCATTATTCTAGAGGAATAACATAAGATCAATGTCCCTACATGTTGGTTTCACCCTGTCTTTCACCACTCTTTGAGTTATATATAGTCATTTGCATTATATAGTTAATTTACTCTTTGTGTGTGGTACAATGCGGATCTACGACGCCATTGCGTTTGGGTATGTGCTTTCTATAGAACCATTTTCTCATTTTAGCTTATAACATTAATATGTTTAATAGGAGCCATACAGTAAGTATACTTATAGAATTTAACATGACGTACGTTTCTCATAAAAGTACAACCTGATATTTTTACTTAAATTCTAAAACAATATGTAGAACACTTATAGACTAGAGAGAAACACACAGTTCTATTGGTGCAATATCTTACCTTGAACTTGATAAAAAGTTTCGACATGTATGACTACTTCGTTTAACATTCTCATTCCTGTCATCTTGCTCCATGTATAGCGACTTCTTGGTTTTGTAATTGAATTAAAGTTAATGAAAAACTAAATCCTTAAAAGCTGTCAAAATTTACATTAGTCAGTGAAAATGAGGTTTCGGTGTATGTTATATGTTTATTATATTATTAAACTATATGGCTTATTTGTGTCTGTTTTATGTTAAAAAGAATAAATGGTAGTGCACGTGGTTATTGGAGTCATCTCAACCATTCTTTATAGATGAATTGTCCATCTTTTTGCCGTACTTATTTCAGACATGTTTGCCAATGCAATGTAACATTTTAGGAAAGCTATTCAGTGAAAGAAGCATTATATTCCTTTATTTGCATTTCTAATTCAGTGAAGAAAGCATGTAATATAATTTTCAAATGAAATAAATTTTATACCAACTAATGTCAGGCAAGTAAGAACAATTTCGTACGCACAATTATAAACAAATTGTTCTGATAATGACAAAGTCTTCAACAGGTTAAATTAATATGTTCGCTGATAAACGCGTTTAACACGTCCGACAATTTACTCGTATATAAAAGCGAATCATGACTTGTAATATTATTTCCGACGGTCTAACCTATCCAGTTAATATAAGGTTATAAGGTTATTTGTAGGTACGCCAAAAGCAACACAATGTGTTCAACCATTACAGAAGCTGTACATTATTATTATTTTGGTAGAAACATGAGCTTCAACTTACTTTTGTCAGAATCAAAGGTATAACTGAAAACTCGATTTTCTTTCAAAATATAAAAGTTAAGTGGCAGACGACAGACGGACTCGCGGCCCGCACGCCTACCATTACCATATCTCTTCGCCTTTGGTGGGGTGTTAATAACGAGACATACGTTTAGTGGGTATAAATCATATGTTATTGAAGTATATAGTATTGATTAAAAGTGATAGCATTGCACGTGGTGTTAGTTGAATACATATCAAACATTCCGTTATTTTAAAATTATTGTACCGGATTCTATTTTCATTTTCACGTTTTAAAATATAATCTAGCAAGAGACGGCGGTCTTTGAAACATGAACTCGATGTATTCTTCTGCATCCGGCTGCTTTCCTGAAATTACATTTACTAGTAAAACAGAATTTTGGGTGGAATATGAAAAATACGTTTCAGTTATGTTAGTAGTATACGGCATCAATATATATATTAATATACATTGTTTACAACTGATAAGACGCCCATTTGTTTCAACCAATCAGAAGCCCTAAATAAATAGTGTTATCTGACCATGACTGCACATTTTGCCACATAATAAGTTAACCTAGATAGATTAATCTATAAAACCGGCGGATATATGATTTGCAAACATAAAATATAGGGAGTTATCGTGGGTATAGTAAGAATAGTTGTAATGCAAGGTCGCTGAGAGGCACCGGATATCCTATTCGAGTTTATATAGCGGCTTTGGTGAAAAAATAATTACACCTCAATATAAAACGAATATGGATATCCAAATAAGGTTAATAATCTTTGTTGTATTAGCGTTGACCGTCGGGGTTTTGGGAGGCGTACTCGGGCTTCTTTGGTCTATGCCCGACCTCCCTGAGACAAAGCCGAATGACAAGATTTGTCTTCCAGTCACAACAAATGTTGATCTAAAGTGTGGGCATATGGTAGACGTGCTGCACACCTATATCAAACAGGTAAGTTAACCTTTTATTCTACAGTACCGTTGTGATATGATCGTATCGTCTACCTATTTACTGAAAATGCAGGGATGTGCAAACATAAAAATGAATTTGACAACTTTTTCAGCACTCCACTGGGATCTCTTTTGTTAATGTTTTTATTCCATGACTTCTGTTTTCATGTTATGTGTTGATAGAGTCAGTAATATCGAATATAGTAGGCTTAGTAGCGAAGTGCAACTCAGTTGTTGTTAGTTCTTTTTGTGTGTTTTTTCAATTATTGATTGTTTACTAACATCAAATTTCAAATGTTTATATACTGATCAAAATGAGTTTAGTACGACTTTTTACGGACATATATTAAAATATGAACATTTATATATTTGTTTGAAGCTATTAACAATGCTATGTAATGATGATACTTTTAAACAATTGTTGTTTTATTATTTTCTAAGTATGGACATGAATTGGCCGTTCTGTCATTGTATAGAAAAATGCTAAAATGTGATCAAAAAAGAATGTTATTCTCAAAATTTTGTAATTTTAAAATTACCTCCTTTTTCATTGAAATAACCTATAACAGTATGTTCCCAACATATTTGCTTTATTTTTATCACCGACTTTGTTTACACAACTTTGCAGCATTATTTGTCACTTTACCATTGAACCCTAACATACACGGCTTTGTATCTCGTCTATGGAAATGACATGCATTTCATGTGCTAAATTTATTTTTCTCAGTATATATTTGCGCTCTGATCGTATACCTATAATCGTAAACCACCTCCCATATAATTTTTTTTTTTTTTTTTTTTTTTTTTTTTTTTTTTTTTTTTTTTTTTTTTTTTTTTTTTTTTTTATGAGCAAATTATATACAATTTTTACACATCAATCAAACATAACAACAATTACAATATATAATAACATAAATTTAGTCCTTTCTTTCTGAATCTTTCTCACTTCTGATAGAATGATGTGTGAATTAGGCAATTGTCATTAATGGGCTCACATTACTGCAAAACAATTGAGGAAGTATTAAGAAAAGGAAAAAAAAATGAGAAAAAAAAACTCCATTGAATGACAGTGTGTATTGACAATTCCTTTGCATATTTATTATATTTGGTAAAGAGAATTTAAATTATAGAAAATGTCATTTGTCAAGGTCCTGGTTACTATTCGCAATTATTATATAAACCAATAAATATAATTTCTGTAATAATATGATAAAAACACCAGTTGTATGGACATTAACTTATTATCTATGATTTATATGTAGAAGGCTTAATCTTGAAGTAAAGTTTTATATTTATGCCAAGTTTTATCAAAAGAATTTACTGTGTCACTTTTTATTGCTGTGTATTTACGAGCTTTGAATGTATATTTAAGTCTATTATGAAGTGCAGTAATTGAAAGATGAGAATTAAGTTTTTTTGCAGAAAATATATAGTATTTAATTTCAAGTATGATAGAGTTATCTGCTATTGTAAACTGCTCTCCCATGTTAAATATAAACAACTCCTCAATAAAAGGTAAAATTATGTTGTTCCTTCTCAGCCAACTTTGTATTTTTTGGAGAAATGATTTTGTTGCAGGACATGTCCATAGTAGATGAATTATGGTTTCCTCTTGATTACAATATGAGCAAATAGGGCTTGGAATAGCGTTTATGGTATACAAGTATTTTTTGGTTGGTAATATTCGGTGGATGATTCTGGTTTGAAACCATTGTAATGTAGAACTGAATTTAAACTTGAAAGGTGATAAAAATATGTCTTTCCATGATTCATTCGAAATATTATAGATTTGTTCCCATTTTGTTTTTGATGTTGGAAATTCATCATTTTTATTTAAAATGTTATAGAAGTCTTTACAACCTTTAATTGACTTGTAATATATACTAATATGGTTTGGCAGTATTGGATTGTGTACTTTTTTGTTGATCATGCTAACATTATTATTTTTTGCAAAGTTTTTGATTGTTTGAGTTATTCCATTAAACTGTAGAAAATTTGTTTTTATGTTATATATTTTTTTAAAGTCAGTTTCTGTGTAAATTTCTCCATTTTCTGAAACAAGATCATTGATAAAATAAATACCCTTATCATTCCATGTTTTATTTACTATAGGCATTCCTCCAACACACAAACTATCATTTTGAAATAAGGGAGTATTTAGGAATTGTTCTAAAGTTGTGATTTTATCATGTTTTATAATGTGAGTGTGTGATATAAGAACATCCTTCCAGAAATTGTTTCTTGTTTTATTGATCATTATTTCTGTTAAGGAGTTTCCATAGTTTGCTAAATTATTTATGTTTATGTCATTTTCTATAATAGTTGTCCAACTACCGCCGACTCGTATTAATCTTCTTATCCATGTTGCTTTAAGAGCTGAAATAAATGCCTTAAGGTTTATCATTTTTAACCCCCCTTCAAAGTATTGTTTTACTACAACTGATTGTTTTATTTTTGCTGGTCCATTCCACAAAAAGTCATAAAATATAGAATTTAGCTCTTTAATTACTTTTTCTATTGGATTTGGTAATGCAATAAATAAATGATTTAAAATTGGTAATAGTAACGTTTTAATAACGGTTATTTTCCCTAAAGGAGTTAAATATCTTCTCTTCCAAAGTTTAATTATATTTTTTATCTTAACAATTTTTTCATTGTAATTAATTGTATTCATTTTGTCTAAATCTATGTGAAAATGAATTCCAAGTAGTTTAAAATCAGTTTTTCCCCAGTTAAGTTTCCATTTCGTTTTAATTGCCAGAGAACTGTATTTTTTTATTCCAATCCATACAACCTGTGTTTTATCAAAATTAACACGTAAACCTGATATTTTTGCAAAATCGGATAATTCATTAAGTGTTTGATGTAGTGAAGACTCAGAGCCATCCAGAATTGCAGATGTATCGTCTGCATATTGAGAGATTTTAAACTCGGTGTTATTGATAGTAATACCTTTGATATTTTTATTGTTTCTTATTTTTATTGCTAGTATTTCAGAGCATAATATAAAGATATACGGAGAAAGAGGGTCACCTTGTCGGCAGCCCCTACCTATATTAAAAAAAGATGAAATATTACCACCCTGGGTGACTGCTAGCGAAGCATTTTTATACAGGACATGAATCCACGATATTATCGAGTCACCAAATCCAAAAAACTTCATAACCTTATTAATAAAATTCCAGGATAAAGAATCAAAAGCTTTTTCAAAATCAACAAGTAAAAGTAAACCTGGTAAATTATTATCCTCTGCATATTGCATTATGTCATATAAAATTCTCGTATTTTCCCCTACATATCGACCCGCTATGAAGCCTGTTTGATCTTTATTGATTAGTTTATTTAAAGTTGTTTTTAGTCTGTTGGCTATTGCTCCAGATGCTATTTTATATATAGTATTAAGAAGAGATATGGGTCTATAGTTTTTTACTTGGTAACGCGATTTGTTTTCTTTTGGAATACATGTAATAATGCCTTGTTTTTGAGTGACTGAAAGTTCATCATGTAAAAAACCATAGTTAATTGATCTGACTACAAAATGTCCAATCTGACCCCAGAAAACCTTAAAAAAATCAGCATTAAAACCATCAGTGCCAGGGCTCTTATTATTTGCCATATTTTTAAGCGATATTGTGGCTTGTAGATATGTCAAAAGTCCTTCAATATTGGAAGATTCTTCTATATTTAGTTTTGGAACTGTGTAACCCGATAACTCTGTTTCTAAGTTAAAATCTAAAAGTTCAGAATCTCTACTGCTATAAAGTGTTTGATAAAATAGTTTTGTTTCTTCTAAAATTGTAACTTGATCTTTAATAAATGTCCCATCTTCTTTTTCAATTTTCGGTATTATTTTACTAGAATATGTATTTTTTTCCAAATTACAAAAGTATTTTGATGGTTTTTCATCATCTTCTATTATCTTTGCATGTGTTCTTATTAATATTCCCTGCATTTTTATTTTTCTTAATTGCACTAATGACTCCTTTAGTGTTTCTAAATCTTCTACGTTACTTTGGGATAAATCATTTTCCATTTTTTCTATATCCTCTACTAACTGTCTTTCTCTTTTTTCATTTTCTTTTTTTTTAAAACATGAATAAGAAATTGATTTGCCCCTAATTTCCATTAACAAAGTTTCTAAAAATAATTGATCATTAATGGTAAATTGAATTTGATCATTTGGAATGTTTTTTATATTTTCAGTTTCATAAACTGGTAAAGAATATTGAATTTTAACATCATTTATTTTTTCATTAATAATTGTTAAATAATTTATATCTTGCAACAAACTGTTGTTATGTTTCCATAGTGGCTTTCCTTTTTTAAAAGGTGTAAATGTTATATTTAAAATATATAAATGTTCATATTTTAATATATGTCCGTAAAAAGTCGTACTAAACTCATTTTGATCAGTATATAAACATTTGAAATTTGATGTTAGTAAACAATCAATAATTGAAAAAACACACAAAAAGAACTAACAACACCTCCCATATAATCGTTATCAGAGAGTTAGTTCAATATTTAGTGTACACATAGGTTGGTTGTAAATGCATATCGCATATGCCGATAAAGTGGATATGTATACATGTACGAATTATTACACAAGAGCATGCATAAAAATGTCTATCCAATACACCGACTGGAGTTGAGAGAAGTCTTTGACAACAGTGAATAGTTGAACTCTATAGTATCTAATTTCATCACCACTAATGTATCATATACATATAACCCGTCTTATTTCCTTCAGGGTATTGCAAATGAAAATGCAAAACTTCAACGGCAGGAGGAATTAGCGAATAAAAACACACAAGGTATTTTATTTGTTAACCTAATAGTATTACAATACATTAGTATTTCTGCCTAATAGGCTTTCAATACAATTAGTTTTTATAAACATCGCCATAATTGTTTATGTTTGGAACTTCTAATCTTGAAGTAATATAATTAAACAACTTTCATGTAGTATATATATATATATATATATATATATATATATATATATATATATATAACATGGCTTACACGTGCGATTCACTGGACATTTAATACAATTACATCATTTGTTTTTACTAGGTTCTCAACGCCCGATAGGTCTAAAGCAATATTTTGAAGATAATTATTGGGAGATGAAACCAGCTGCTAGATTTACTGGAACGATGCAGTCTGATCCCAGGCCAAGTATGCCCTTTTATCTCCGATAATCACAGACCTAATAAAAACAGATAGGAAACTTCGAAGTTTATCTCAACTGACACAATGCGGAAATTTCACAAATTTTGCCTGATTTAAACGCTCATATTATGAATAGTTGTATGCACATGTCGAAACACATCACAACTGTATTTCTCTTTTTAATATTGATATTGTCCTTGGTAAACATTTTAAGCAAAAAAAAGAAGTTCAAGAGAAAGTTTCACTATTTCAATTCCTTGGTTTTTAAGAGAAAGTCAGATATGATAGTTCTACTTTTGTATCAGTAAAAAAATAAAGTAATGTGTAATCGTGCATCAGCGGTTCTAAAACACCATTTACAGTGTAATTATTTCATTAAAATACTAAAAAATGAACTTCGTTTAAATCGAGACTTTACTTATATACTCAAAAAGATAATACTAGAAGTTATCCGACATAGCGAAATGCATTTGCGTTCGTTTCGTTCGTTGCATTCGTTTTCAACGTTTAGCGTTTTAGAAAATGTATTCATCGTTCATTTTTTCAAACGCTGAACGCTGAAAACGAACGCAACGAAAAAAACGAACACAAATGCATTTTTAAATATAGATCGTACAACGTTCATTCTGCGTTCATTTTCCATTCGTTCAGTGCTCGTTCTGCGTTTGTTCTGTATTTATTTGAGGTACTTAAACGCAACTGGTTCTGTAGCCGTCGTGAAATATTCACTGTATAAACATAACATTGCATAATAATGAATGCAGTGTAAAGCGCACACGTGAGATAAAAATACTTGCATATCATTTTTGGATTTGAATGTGTTATATGTTACTAAACTTAATATTTAATGGTATACACTTATTGTTTAAAATGTTTTAATCAAGAGCACAGGTACTTTAACAATTCGTGCTTTCATGTATACTTAATAGGTGAAATAAGATTGAATTTAATGTTTTAACAGTTATCACGCATTATAGGTTATTTAAAGCCGCCCCAGTGTGTAGGGAATGAAACATAGTAATCTGAAAACCCGCTCTACTCTTACTAGCGAATATATTCCTTTGTTGTTATCGTGCTCGGAGGATAAACTCCGATGCAGCATGGGATAGTCTGGTTTACGTTTACATCCGACGGACGAGTCTAAGAGAAATGTCTTGCTCAAGAACACACCGACAAAACTTAGTGGCGCCGGTGAGTCTTGAACCCGATTTCAAGTCCTTCGTGATGTCTACTGGGCCACCCCAGCCCACCAAGTGTGGTAGTAAACAACAAAAGTAGATATAAAAATCGAACACTTAAAAAGAAATTATATGTTTATAAGAGGAACATAAGCAGACTGGTCCGTACATGGTTACTTTTCACCGGCAGCAGTGGCAATGTCTCTTGTTTGAATGTATCAGTTACCGCATGCGCTATGAGCAGTTATCAAACTTCTACCAATGAATGATTATGACACTCCACGGCACAGGGAACTGACTCGCAGCAAGACATCTCAAATTATATAACCAAATCGTTATATGTTCTTTGTGCCGAATCAATTTCATCATAACCTTTGCGATGGTTCAGCGTTGTCATTAACGGACCACAGTGATAAACATGGATTCAGATTGCATTGTCCATCAGCATTACCTCTGTATAACGAACGTCTATTAAAGTATATTTCATTGAGGTAAATTATAATTTCAGGTGACCTGGAATCAGACCTTGTGCCTATCCGCGAATGGCGCCATGGCAGTCGTCTATGGGATAACGGCGGGTTCAGCAGATATGGTATTAAGTACGTCAATGGGCGGATCGTGGTCCCTGTGGCAGGCACATACCAAGTCTACTCTTTCCTTGATATGTATGAACCTTGTATTGAGGGGACGGGTATACCTGATGTCGAAAACCAAAATCAGTCTATTACACATGCCATTTTTAATTTTAATATTTTAGAAGAATACGAAACAGAGCTAATTGCAGGTGTCCAACCACATCTTAAATCAGCAAATAAGTATTTCAACATTTACAGTAGTTTCATTTCGTCAATTGTTGAATTAAAAGCAGGCGATGAGCTTGTTGTCAAAGTCAGCAATATTACATATCTGAAGTTTCCGGAGGTAAATTATTTTGGAGTAAACTTGATCTGACAAACAGCAACAACATTTCACTGCCACAACCTTCCAGACTGACGGACAAACGCGCCAACAATTAGAATGTCCAGACATCATAGCCATTCTAATGAAAGTTCAAATGGACGTATCTAACCTTGCTCAAAGGAGAAATGAAGATGCCCAGTTAATGCTAGAGCTTAAGACCGATATGGCAGCAGCAACAACAAATCTACGGCTGATTAACTCGACCGTATCTAGTATTCGCGCGAAAGTCTGCGACGATGGCAACAGTAAAATAGACAAACTACAATCTGAAATATGCTCATTGAGCTCGACACTCGGTATAATAAACAAAAAGGTAGATGACGCAAAACTCCATGGGTCCTTACCACAGCCATCTGAAATTCGCGTATTGGAATCATCAGATACCAAAAAGGACGCGGATAAAGCCCCAATCAGCAGTAAGCTAAATGTTGCCCAAAAAGCAGATATGACTGTCCTTACTTCTCCACCAGGAAGAGGCAAATTACTGTCAACGGCTGAAAGAGCCAAAACGTTTGCCCAAGCATGTTCTCTGCCTAACACTCCTAGCAATGCTACAAATAAAATGGTATTGCCTAAAAAATACCACCTCCAGTCACAGTAAGTAAAGCGACCGCGATACGACAAACCCCGCCAACCGATTCTCTCAACAGAAATCGACCAACAGACAGTAGCATTAGTCAGGCTGCAGAGAACTCGGACAGCGCTACTGCCGATCATGGTCGCTTTACTGCCGTGCGCCGGAAAAGGGTTTTGATATTTTTTCTTGGTAATTTTGAAACAGACATGACTGCAGGTGACTTCTACGATTATCTTGAAACCAAGGGTATGATAATAACGCATCTGAAACTGTTTTATAATACATTTAGCACATCTGCCAGAATTAATATCCCAAGTGAGTACGACGAAATTGTATTGGGTGAAAGTGTTTGGCCGAATGATATTATAGTGAGACGTTGGGTAAAGAGGTCCGAGTGGACGATGGATAGGGACGACAAAAGACAGAATACAGACGGTAATGACAGGGAGAACTATGAAAGACCCCGACGACGCCGTAAAAACTTGAACGATGAGAATTATACACAGAGGGCTCATGAAATACCTAATGACGTACTATGGGATATAATCCATAAGTATTAATATTTTGTTTTGTTTTGTTGTATGCATGATCTTTTTATGATTATTTTCAATAGGCATTGCATCTCATTGTTGACAATGATGGCTGGTGTACACTAGGTAACTTACCGCTATTTAAAACACCGGTAGCATACCACTTAACATGACACCAACTTAATATTAATACCTTTGTACAGACGAAACTACCAAGACGATAGTGATTATAAGCATAGGTCACGCAACTGTTATGAACATAACCCTCGTGACAATCGGTATTATGAGGATGACAGTATAGACGTACGTAACGACAGCAACAGCGACAAAGGAACATAATGCACATGGTTAATGGTTGGACAAGATGAAACGTGACAAACTTGATCACTGCACGTGGCCTGGTGGTCAAGATTATTGAATTTTATTATATTATTAGTGCACACTAAAGACGTGTATACCAAATGCTTCACAGTATGCGCTCATTGTATATATATTACTTAGTTATGTTACTGTCATTATTATGTTGGAATGTACGTGGTATTATGTCTTCAGCGTATCCACTTTCTTGGATGTTGTAAGACTACAGCATTGATATTGCTCTAATATGTGAACACAAATTGTTCTCACACTCTAAAGACTTTCTAAACAGTATTCATCAAGATAATTCTGCGCTATCCATTGAGACAAACCCTCAGAATATATATAGTCGTGCAACATGTGGGCAAGGAGGTGCAGCTTTCCTGTAATCTAACCTTCAACCATATATATCAAGATTCGATGATATTGAAAGCGAACGAATTATCGACATACGGGTGAATCTGCACAACAGCAATCCGTTGTATATATTGTGTGCAATATTTGCCCGCTGATAGTGCAATTATACCTTTTCAAGAAGCACTTAGTGAGTTACATGCCCTTACCTCGTTCTATTCCTCACAAGGTAACGTTATAGTTGCTGGCGATTTTAACGCACAAATCATTAATGAAACGGTCTCTGTACCATAAGAATCGCTTGCCTATATAGACCGCTAATACGTTTTCAGTCCCGCGTGTGGGTATAACATGGAACAAAATAACGGAAAAGCATATAGCTGAATAGCACTACAACTACAGTGCATAGAAAAGCAGTATGATTCCCTAACAGTTGACAATATTTCGACCGCTATTGTAGGAGCGCTCCATTTTGCAGCCGTTAAAACACTCCCAAAGATCAAGTTTAACAAACATGCTAAGCCGTATTGGACTCTAGATGTAAAAGAGGCTCACATTGTAGCTAGACACTTCCGACGCATCTGGTTATCTCAGGGTAAACCTCGTGGTAATTTGAACGAATCATATCGTATCATATTTCTGAATACTACTACTCATTTCTAAATGCATGTATCAAAATAAACAGTATATTAATAATATTATTTTGTAATAATATAAAAATACGCAAATGATATATGGACTTCATTCCAACATTCATACTTGATATAAGTACACACTGTTTTCTTAAATATATGGTTCTTGCCATTACATTGCACTATTAACTTGAATATATTGTTCTTGTTTTTAAGTACTTATTTGTTGACATTTACTCTGATTGTATCATTCTATTTCATGTACGGAGAAATATGGAATCATCTCATAAATTACCTCATTAAATTGTAAAACTTTAACTATATTCTTGAAACTTATATTTCTCGTGGCAGATTAGCTTCTATGTTGTATAACGTAACATTGGGGTTCTAAACTGTTTTAGGGACTATTGAAATCGATATTGTCGAATTGTAACTAAAATCTTAAAGGGTATGTTGTCTTGTTGGTGGACTACCTTGTATGTGGAGTAAGCATGTGATGAATAGGCGTTATTAAAACAAACAAATTATATATTTATCTAAAACGTACGTATATGGCCCCGTGGTGGATTAGCTTATATGTTGTTTAACCACATTCTAAATATGCGTATGGTCCATTTTAATTGTATAAACTACTAACACAATCAGGTCTGGTGAGGTTTTTGTCGACAGTTTTCATGTAGTATCTGTGTGCATTATTTCATACATATCCCCTATTTCTTATTTTATAAATATGTACCTTATGACATCATAATCTTACAGTCATTAACATTACCTTTAAGAGTGTATGTTCTTCCGCTCAATACACTGTACAATGTTAACATTTACCATCATTTTAAAGCAGTGGTTTGTGTTAATGCATTTATTATCGTTATAATCCGTTACCAGACAACTTTCAATTACATGTTACCCTGAATGTATCGTCACTTTCCTTGAACATTAAAACAGTACAATGTAACTATTTAACAAATGCACTGATGAAATAACTGGAAATCAAACGTTTTCTACTATCACCAGTAGTACAAGAAAAACAAACATATAGAGAAAAGTTGTTGGACATGGAGAGATGTCTCATATCCGGCATTGACGTCATTTGTTCATTTTTTTAAACTTTGAAAACTAAATTACAATTGCAGCAAAATTAACTCAGTAGGAATTTCAGTATCAATTCCGACGCCATGTCAATAACAGCAGACGTAGATAATCTACCACCTAACGACGCTATGTCAGTAACAGCTGACGTAGATAACCCACCACTTAACGACGCTGTGTCAGTAACAGCAGACGTAGATAACCAACCATTTAACGACGTTATGTCAATAACAGTAAACGTAGATAACCCACCACTTAACGACGCTATGTCAGTAACATGAGACGTAGATAACCCACCACGTAACGATGCTATGTCAGTAACAGCAGACGTAGATAACCCACCACTTAACGACGCTGTTTCAGTAACAGCAGACGTAAATAACCCACCACTTAACGACGCTATGCCAATAACAGCAGACGTAGATAACCCACCACTTAACGACGCTGTGTCAGTAACAGCAGAAGTAAATAACCCACCACTTAACGACGCTATGTCAGTAACAGCTGACGAAGATAACCCCCCACTTAACGACGCTGTGTCAGTAATAGCAGACGTAGATAACCCACCACTTAACGACGCTGTGTCAGTAACAGCAGACGTAAATAACCCACCACTTAACGAAGCTGTGTCAGTAACAGCAAACGTCAATAACCCACCACTTAACGAAGCTGTGTCAGTAACAGCAGACGTAGATAACCAACCACTTAACGACGCTGTGTCAGTAACAGCAAACGTAGAGAACCCACCACTTAACGACGCTGTGTCGGTAACAGCAGACGTAGATAACCCACCACTTAACGACGCTGTGTCAGTAACATCAGACGTAAATAACCCACCACTTAACGACGCTATGTCAGTAACAGCAGACGTAAATAACCCACCACTTAACGACGCTATGTCAGTTACAGCTGACGAAGATAACCCACCACTTAACGACGCTGTGTCAGTAATAGCAGACGTAGATAACCCACCACTTAACGACGCTGTGTCAGTAACAGCAGACGTAAATAACCCACCATTTAACGACGCTGTGTCAGTAACAGCAGACTTAGATAACCCACCACTTAACGACGCTATGTCAATAACAGCAGACGTAGATAACCCATCACTTAACGACGCTGTGTCAATCACAGCAGACGTAAATAACCCACCACTTAACGACGCTATGTCAGTAACAGTTGACGTAGATAATCCCCCACTTAACGACGCTGTGTCAGTATCAGCAGACGTAGATATCCCACCACGTAACGATGCTATGTCAGTAACAGCAGACGTAGATAACCCACCACTTAACGAAGCTGTGTCAGTAACAGCAAACGTAAATAACCCACCACTTAACGAAGCTGTGTCAGTAACAGCAGACTTAGATAACCCACCACTTAACGACGCTATGTCAATAACAGCAGACGTAGATAACCCACCACTTAACGACGCTGTGTCAGTAACAGCAGACGTAAATAAACCACCACTTAACGACGCTATGTCAGTAACAGTTGACGTAGATAATCCCCCACTTAACGACGCTGTGTCAGTAATAGCAGACGTAGATAACCCACCACTTAACGATGCTATGTCAGTATCAGCAGACGTAGATAACCCACCACGTAACGATGCTATGTCAGTAACAGCAGACGTAGATAACCCACCACTTAACGAAGCTGTGTCAGTAACAGCAAACGTAAATAACCCACCACTTAACGAAGCTGTGTCAGTAACAGCAAACGTAGATAACCCACCACTTAACGACGCTGTGTCAGTAACAGCAAACGTAGAGAACCCACCACTTAACGATGCTGTGTCAGTAACAGCAGACGTAGATAACCCATCACTTAACGACGCTGTGTCAGTAACAGCAGACGTAGATAACTCAGCACTTAACGATGCTGTGTCAGTTACAGCAGACGTAGATAACCCACCACTTAACGACGCTGTGTCAGTAACAGCAGACGTAGATAACCCACCACCTAACGACGCTGTGTCAGTAACAGCAGAGGAAGATAACCCACCACTTAACGACGCTGTGTCAGTAACAGCAGACGTAGATAACCCACCACTTAACGACGCTGTGTCAGTAACAGCAGACGTAAATAACCCACCACTTAACGACGCTGTGTCAGTAACAGCAGACGTAGATAACCCACCACTTAACGATGCTGTGTCAGTAACAGCAGACGTAAATAACCCACCACTTAACGGCGCTATGCCAGTAACAGCAGACTTAGATAACCCACCACTTAACGACGCTATGTCATTAACAGCAGACGTAGATAACATTGTGTCAGTAACAGCAGACGTAGACAACCCTATACTTAACGACCTGAATCAGTAACAGCAGACGTGGATAACCCACCACTTAAGGACGCTGTGTCAGTAACAGCAGACGTAGATACCCCATCACTTAACGACGCTGTGTCAGTAACAGCAGACGTAGATAACCCACCACTTAACAACGCTGTGTCAGTAACAGCAGAGGTAGATAACCCATCACTTAACGACGCTGTGTCAGTAACAGCAGACGTAAATAACCCACCACTTAACGACGCTGTGTCAATAACAGCAGACGTTAATAACCACCACTTAACGACGCTATGTCGGTAACAGCAGACTTAGATAACCCTTCACTTAACGACGCTATGTCAATAACAGCAGACGTAAATAACCCACCACTTAACGACGCTATGTCAGTAACAGCAGACGTAGATAACCCACCACGTAACGACGCTGAGTTAGTAACAGCAGACGTAGATAACCCACCACTTAACGACGCTGTGTCAGTAACAGCAGACGTAAATAACCCACCACTTAACGATGCTATGTCAATAACAGCAGAGGTAAATAACCCACCACTTAACGACGCTATGCAGTAACAGCAGATTTAGATAACCCACCACTTAACGACGCTTTGTCAATAACAGCAGACGTAAATAACCCACCACTTAACGACGCTATGTCAATAACAGCAGACGTAGATAACAGTGTGTCAGTATCAACAGACGTAGACAACCCAATACTTAACGACCTGTATCAGTAACACCAGACGTGGATAACACACCACTTCAGGACGCTGTGTCAGTAACAGCAGACGTAGATAACCCACCACTTAACGATGCTGTGTCAGTAACAGCAGACGTAGATAACCCACCACTTAACGACGCTATGTCAGTATCAGCAGACGTAGACAACCCACCACTTAACGACGCTTTGTCAGTAACAGCAGACGTAGCAACTCACCACTATACGACGCTATGTCAGTAACAGCAAACGTAGATAACCCACCACTTAATTGGTCACGGAACTCGATGCCCGCGACTAATATTTATTTACCTGTTCAAAAAGGTCGCGGTAACACAAATATTTCATTTTCAAGGACTTGTGGACGTTTAATTTATATATGGCGTTTAGGGTTCACATTTAAATAGATTTTTATTCGTATATGCATCAAAAGTATATATAAGTCGAACAGGAAAAGTAGGAAAAGTAGCATTCAAGTACGACAGTCAACCACAAACACAAACACAAACAAACAACAACTATCATAACTATAAAGACATCACTCACAGAAAAGGGTTTACAATAGGGCGACCGCCATGGAACGGTCAGTGGCAACAAAGGCCGCGGGGGTTTAAAGCAGGTTCTAGAGTTCACCAAACCTCACTCTTACCCTGTAAAATGGACCAAAATGTCGTTGAACAAAATCATCAGCACGCTATAAGAAACACATGTTAGTGTTTTAGGAAAAACTGGATCAATGACATTTCAATGGCAATGTTATTTCATTTATGATAATCAATATCTTAAACATTGTCCTACAATTCTATTTTAAAATTGGATGCACACTGTTTTTAAAACATGGACGGGGACTTGAAGAAATGTCAACTACATCAAACGTCAGTCACAATTAACTGGTAGTCGCCATTCCTGGGTTAAATATGTAGATTTTAAAATGTAATCAGTGTGTATTTAAACGTATAAACAATGGAAAGGCCTAAAAGGGGACGCCGCGAATTTTCATGTTGGAATATATTGCCTTGAAAACTAAAACAAGATCAAAAATTACCCTTTGCCCTCATAGGCCCTCCATAATATTGCCAAGTGACCCTATAATCCAAATTGTCAAGTGCCACTTTAATCCAAATGTATTTCAAGTCTTTCCTGATTTAATTTTCTTCAGTAGTCCAAATACTCCAATGCCATTTTTAGAATAAATGAGCACAATACCGTTTAAAATAAATACTTTCACAATATATATTTTAATCCAAAAATATCCAATACGAATTCACAGTGTCGTTTTTACTTTAACTTTATCATGTTTATACTAAGCAATCTCACAAAGCCTTGTTTATATACTGTCACAGAACTTTCTAGTTGTTTCTGTCCGAGAACATTCTAAACCAGAAAACAATATAAACATAAAGATATTTTCAAAAGTATCCGGAAACATCTGAATGTTAGTAATTTTAAATGGCCTTGAATGACAAAATCAATAATAAACTTGTACATGCAACGTCATAAACATAGGCATAGTGTTGCTCCTAACATTACTGTTTGGTTTAGTGGGGATTTGTTATTGATATATTATTAATAGCAGGTAAGGTAAGTTCTGCAGAACATCAACCCAAATCTCGGAAATGGTCGGCTGCGGGGAAAAAACATAGTCCAACAAAATGGAGCAGATAGTTATTTATCTGGCTGTTACACCAATGCCAATTATAACATAAGCGTTACGTTTACCGTATGTAAAAAGTTCGCCTCGTCCACCAAGAGAACAAAGTATTACTAACTAGACCTTAGGGATACTCAGGTATAATATATGTAGCTTTAAAGTGGAATATTGATTAAGCCGGTGCTAGGGGGCATAAGAGGTATTGAACCATATATAACCTCGCCTGAATTCTCATAGACTCAATAACATCGAGTCTGCTATTTTTTCCTCTTGTGTGTGTGTGTTGCCCCCGAGGGAACCCCTTTTCAGGGTTTATTGTACACTTAGCTTACGGATAACTATTTGATATCCACAGTAAAAACCGCATAACCGCAAACATCTTTAAAATCACGACGGAGTTGCCATTTTGTTTACCAAGGTGCTCCATCGCAATATTATTTTCATATAAAAACAAAACAGCGCTAAACACAAATATACGCTCTGATAGATCAAAAGCAGATGTGGTTTCCAGCAGGAGAATTTAAAGCGGCTATATTCTAGAGATATACTAGGCGGATGTTCATATACTTAACAGTTGCATTCAAGCAGGTTTAGAAAATTCGCAAAACGCAAAATAATATGTGGCTCAACGGATTAACTGTCGAACAATTTAACACTATCCAATATTGACCTGTTAATATTTTAACTTGGTTAAATAACAAAAGCAAGTATAAAAGCCGCACATATGATGTATCATTCACAGTAAACAGACACGCATACAAAACAAAAAACAATTACAAGCAAGCAAAGTTTGCAACACTACAAATATAAAAGCATTTGCAAAAGGAGTACTGTCAGTGGCAAAATTGCCAATGGGGGTTCAAACCAGGTTTGAGGGTGCACCAAACCGCACATTAACCCTATTGCCATCCGAATAAAAAGGGACCGTGTAAATAAAGAAATCCCCGCCACGCTATATCTAACAAACTAGGAAGCGTTAATAGGCAATTTATTTATTTACTTATATATAATTCGTAAACCAAATTTGTCAATAATATTTTCATTGTTTGTATATTTCACTCTTGATTTAATGTGTTTTATATTATTTCCTACCAATCTTAAAGTGTATATCTTTAAGCGGATTTGATTCATGTAACGTGTTTTATCAGCACATTTCATGGTTTCATTTAAAAGGAGAGTAAATCTCTAAAGATGTCACAATACAAACAAAATATAAATATTTGACTATTGGTCAAAACAGCATACTTATCAAACAACTATTCTAAAATATATGTAAACGAAGACAGTGTATGGATACAAAAAAGCACAAAAGCCTAGAAAGCCACAAAACAAGTATTCATTGACTTGGCAGAATCTAGAGCAATGATAAAATAAACAATTCAGGGTACTACACGATATGTTTGAAGAAAAACATCGAAAGTTTCAATCCCTTACCGGATTAAGGTAGGCGTCATCATAATGTCCACAATAGGTCGGCTCATCGCACAATCAAATAGGAAATCATAGCCAGTACCGCATCTTTCAGCCCGTGGGTACATGAGTATACACACGAGAGTAACTGTCTCTAGCACAGACAACACTATACTCCTTCAACTCCGGGAGCTCTCATTTTGTATCGAACAAGTATACTTGTTTAGAAACAGTGCTATTGCGTTTGATTGCTGTGTTTTCTATAGGATCAATTTTCTCTTTTATGTTAAAAATCGAAATAAAAGTCAAACAAGAAATGTAACATTCAAGGATCAAAGCCAAACCAAAACCATACACAGAAACAAACAATAATTACAATGATGAATAAAAGGCAAGATTTAGCATCATAACCATAAAAGGGTTAACAATAGGGCTACCGCCTTGGAACGGCAAGTGGGAAAATGGCTACTGAGTGGATATAAACCAGGTTCTGCAGTAAACATCACTCTTACCCTATGGTCATCCCAATAAAACAGGACATTGTAAATAAAGATATCCACGCCAGGTTATATTCTCTAACAAACATGGCAGCATTTATGTGCAATACAGTTTAATCAAAAATGTTTCTGTACATTCTTGGTGGGAATATGTCATTATGACGTCACTGGCTGTCGTTTTATATGACACATAGACGTCAAATGTGTAATTATTACTAAATATTGAGTTTTATCACTGTACATAAATAAACGCTAAAGTAGACTGAATCTGAAAAATACTTACGTGTGGATAAGAAATAACAGAACAATATCAAAAGGGATATTTTAGCCACTGTAAAATAATTTCAGTATTTATTCACATACATTTACTGTAATGATAAAACAGACCAAACTAGAAAACAGGGTTCAACTTGAAGAAGACCAGACTTAGTCGTGTTCGATCTATAATCAGCCATGATACAATTAACTGTCTCGAAAAAACGCAACGATGGAAACTTCGCAAAGCTGATTGAGATACGTTTCAAACTCTTTGTGGGGAATAATATAAAGCCTTCCGTTTTCGAGGATGTCGAAGACGTAATTACTCTTTTTACCAAAATATAGCTGATCAAACTATTCCAAAATCCTCGGCAAATCCAAAGCGCCCACATAAACCATGGTACGATGACGACCGTAAAAAGGCAGTCAGCGATCGTAAAGCTGCATTGAATGCTTTAACTTGCGGCCAACTCAAAATAATTTAGATAATTTTAGAGCTTTTCGTGCGAAAGCTCGTCCTACTATTAAGGATAGCAACTGGAAATCCTGGAGATATTATGTCTCTAGGCTGAACTCTCGCACACCTCTTAAAAAGACACGGGACATGGTCCGGAAAATAAACGGTAAAGGTAATTCTAGTTGTGTAAATCATCTTAAAACTGATAATGGAGATATTACATCCGTCAAAGATATGACAAACACTTTGGCAAAAACATATTTTCAAAAAACTCTTCTTCTTCTTAAAAGTGTCAACCAAATTTTCTAGAAAAATAACAAACTAAAAGAACAGAAGAAGCTGAATTTCAAGTCGAAAAATTTGGAGAAATACAATAAACTGTTCACTCTGAAAGAACTTCGAGAATCCCTTAAAAAGGCTCATGATACATCAGCTGGTCCTGATGATATCCATTATTAAGTATTAAAACATTTTACCTGAAACCTGTCTCTCTACCTTTCTTGGTATTTTTAATAAGGTTTGGGTGACAGGAAACTTCCCCGATTCTTGGCGGGAAGCAATCGTTATTCCAGTCCACAAACCTGGAAATGATCATACGGACCCAATAAATTATCGCCCTTTTGCTTTAACGAGTTGTATATGTAAAACCATGGAACAAATGATTAATGAGAGACTCGTTTGGTACCTGGAGTCCAACCAACTGATAACAAAGTATCAAAGTGGAATCCGGAGTCAACGAGGCACAACAGACAATCTCATTCGATTTGAATCATTTATTAGGGAAGCTTTCATAAAGAAAGAACATCTAGTCGCTGTATTATTTTCTTGGAGAAAGCTAATGATACTGCATGGAAGTACGGTATATTATGGATGATCTTTATGACCTTGGTCTTAGAGGTCGATTACCAATTGTTTAATAATAAATAAATAACTACATACTAAAACAAATAGTATACCACAATTTAAGCATAACATGTTTACAATGCTTATCTCAGGCAGCATTAAATATACACTTTATAGTAACAAGTAAAATTGAGACGGTAATGTTGCGCACTATCAATATGAAACTGACGTGATCCAATTTCAGCAAGTTAATGCTTGGATACTTAGAACAAATAGACATAGATATAGTACTACACCTCTTATTTGTTAACATATGCTAAACTCCAAAGATACGGAAAGAACCCGTTATAATCTGCTCATTTTTGGGTTTACACTTCATTTATTTTGTTTCAAATCCTTTTCAATACCGTAAATAACATGTTCTTAACATTAAAACCCATGTAATTCCATACCCTTGACTTTGTGTTTTATGATGTGTTATAGCATGTTTATAATTACAAGGTTTTTCAGCAGTAAAAGCCACTGTCAACCTCTTATCTTTGACGTAGCTGCGCTTAGTACTACATTTTACAAATAAAGACATCTTCAGATATCTTAATGCATAAATTGCAGGACCGTTCAAAGCCTTGTGCCAAATATTAGAGTATTCAAGTCACGGCAAGACCTAGATGTATCTATGTATATCCATGCACAGTCAGTATTTTTTTTCATATTATGCAGTTAATAAATGGCGACAACTTTTAACCAAACGAAAATAGTAGTGAGCACCCAAACAAGATCTTGAATCTATGACAATTAGGCTTGGAATGCATGGAATGAATGAGTGAATGGTGTTTTACGGCACGTCGACACAAAAATAGGTCATATTGTGCGCAAAAACTGATGAAAGATGAAGAAATGAAGTAGTAAATAAAAATTTATGTAAATATATAAAGATAAAACTATTTACAAATAAGGGATGATAATATTATGGTAGTAATATAAACTATGTATAAATGTATATCAACAAATACTCGTCAACGGGTGAATAAACAAGTAAATATATATAAAAACACAGTATGATGATTTATAAAGTCTTATTGTTATAATGATTTATATACTCTGATTTCTTTCAGGAAATCTAAAACAATACCAAAATATATAGTATCAAATAACTCTTTCATAGTATTAACATTGTAGTACCTTTGACGCATAGGATCAAAGTCTACACATCCCAACAAGATGTGTTTGACCGTTAACGTTGCAAAGCAGGGTATACATTCTGGTAATTGCTCACCTGTAATAAATATGAATGATTATAACGCGTTTGCCCTGTCTTGCACCGGGCTAGGACAACATCTTCTCGACGAATGGGTCTTCTTGAAGAACGCCATTCTCCGAGTAACGGTGGCATTATATATATGTAAACTTAATGCTGCTTTAGCAGCACTGTCAGCTCTATCATTACCACGTATTCTTACATGGCTTGGAAGCCAGCAGAAAATAATAACATTATCAACTATAAGTGAATTGTACTTTTGTAAAAGTTGAAGCACAACTGGTTATCATGTTTCATATTACCCAATGGATTGAGAGTAAACAAAACTAGTTTTCTTTTTATATCTTTAAATTATTGACAATTCAAGAAAAACATTTTCAAATGCCCTTCTTTTTATATGTAATAAAACTATGTATTAACTTAAACATATTTCTTTTACATCGATTGCGAAACAAGTTCTTGCTACTTATATATATTAATCACTATCGATAGTTTCCTGGGTAGAACCAGTACTAAGAGATGCGGCTTAATTATCTCGTTCAAGGATTAATAGCATAGCCACGGCGAGGGTCAAACATATGAGCTTCAGGTCCGGAGCTTTACCACTGGACCATGCACTCCACTAATAAAATATGTATAATTGCAAATCATATAATATATGTATTATAGCAAGCAATTGAAAATACATGGTTTGTTACTTTAAATAGCTTCGTACACATTATGTGGTTTTAAACATAGATTATTATCCATGTACTCTAAGTACTCCTTCGAAGAATTCCAGTTTTATTTTTGTCCGCTTACGTTTACCTGTACTTAAAGGTGAATGGCCACCCTTTTTGTAGTATTATCAATTAACAAATTTAACTCTTCAACATCATATGAACATTTCTTGATAGTCCCGGATAGAAACATATATTTAAAACCGCTACTAAGTTGTATGTAAAAATAAGTATTAGATACTACTTTTACCACTGCGTGACTGCACGGGGAAATGAGGTAAATCTGAATTGCATAGCTGCACAACTATTGCCAGATAATTGATAAATACATTTACCTGTGGATTAATTTACCTGTGCAAAGTTTTCTACGTCATCAAATAAAATCTGATTCTCGCTTTTCACAGATATTGCAATGTGTGAATTGTATATTGTTGTGTATTGATTTCGATTAAAATAAACATAACATGTTCATGAAACGAAACATGGCCGGAGAACTTTAAGCTATACGTAAGTTGTTTTGATATTTTGATACTGTTTTGGACGCTTGCCTTATTTCGATTTATCTGAAAAAGGAGATCAACAGTTTAAATGTTCTGGCCTTGAATTACTACTAGATACTATGCAAATGTTAATTAATCGTGTCAATTATGCCGACGCGTCATTGACTTATCGCATAAGTGTCCTAGCCGGGTGTAAACATTTATGCACGTTTTAATGTCAAAGAACTTCTGTTTATCTATAAACATTCTTACAAACAACGATGGCAAAAGGATGTATGTCTACAAAATAGCAGTTATTCTTTTCGTGGCGTTGGACATATTGCTGTTAGTTCTCATCGGCATCACGAGTTATTACTTCGCTAATGAGGGACATGGCAGCTTCATACGCAATGCGAAGTTTTGTCTACCGTGTGAGGATATTCGACTGCATCCAGATGACAGTAATGAGACCATAGAACATCCGGAAGGAGACGAGACACAGTGTTGCCTAAAAGACGAAAGAAATCTGTATATGTTCATAAGTTATGTAAGTCTGTTTGCATTAGTTAACACACTATGCTAGTATAAAAACATAATTATTTTACTAAGTTAAGTTATGCATTCCTTAAAGGAATAAATTGCAAATTAACAATAACACAATATCAAGTTCGATGTAATTGCTAATAAAGCACAATATTTTACTTGGTGTGTGGTAATACCAGTGCCATTTATAAAAAGTATGCTTTACCGTTACCAGGATTTAAAGCTTTGATTGTTTGTGTTATTGTTTGTTTGTTTTATTGTTTGTTTGTTTTTAATTGTTTGTTTGGTGTTTGGTCAGTTTGAACTCATGTACGGTTATATATGATGGTCGATTTTTTTGTGGTGGAGGCATACTACACACTTTTCCTGGGGTAGAACCAGTACTGTACACCTCCTGCCATCCGTAAGAATCGACACTTCCTCACTTAGAAATCGAGCTCCCATTGGGTTTCCAACCTGCAGCGGTGAGAGGCGAGAAGGGTTACAACGCAACGTCGTTAACCCCTCGGCTACCGAGGCACTCAGGATTTAAAGCAGATACGCCACAAACATACATTAAGAATGTATTATAAGTAAATATTAAATGATGTATATCTCCTTTAGGCTGCTGCCCACTGGTTTAAAAAGAATCTGAATTTAGGTAAGCTATGAACAGTGTTGCATTACTAATAGTAATGACACAAACTATTTCTGATCAGTGCATTTCTTTAGTATTTCCTTTTTTGTTTTATGAATGTATATGTAAGTTTAAAAGTTTGTCGTTATCAAATAAATGCAATTTAGTTAATTAATGGGACTATATTCATATCTTATTTGTATACTATATTACATGTTTAATTATTTTTATCGTTTATAAGACATGTATTATTATTAGGTAAATAGGAAATGAAAATTGTTAAATATCTCCCGTGTGGTAATACTACTTCTCGGTTATTAAGGTATCGTATCGTGAGTAGAAGTTCAGCTGAATCAAGTTTCAAAACTAGGTAAGGTGCATGGATGAATATATGTTGTTTAACACCGATAGGAAAACTTCGAGTATCATAGAAAGACACTATATATATTTGTCCTCCCCTCCGCCACACGTCATTTAGATGTTAGATCCCCTCCGCCACACGTCATTTTGATGTTAGAGAGCACAATGTTAAATTGGATAGAAAATATGCAAACTGTAACGGAGGTTAAACAATTGATACTGAAGAAAAAATAAAATTCATACTCATATTAGCTTTAAATATTAGCTATCTTATGAATAATGGAATAAAAAGATCATTTAAACTTTAAGTCTTAATTAAAATCATTTCAACACGTGACATTAATACAACAATAGCAGTTTTTCAAATAAATACATGAAATACATTCATTTTAAGTATCGTAACGGATATTAAACGCATCCACAAAAAATTAAAACTAGACTTTGCAAACTATGCCAAATACCTCAAGTGTAAACTGTTGTAATATGTACCCCTTAACGCTGCCCTTAGCATAACATGCGTATATTGCAGGGTCAAATCTATTGTGCATGTAAACAAATAATAATAAAGTCGTATAACGTTTTACCGGAAGGTATTTTTAAATGATTAGCTTCAATTAAACTCTATGAACATCTGGGTCCGTATTCATAAAGCTTCTTAGCAATATCTTAACTTAAGTCATAAGTTTCGAAACTATGATGCAGTTTTCAAAATATGAATACCCTTACTAATTTTTAAATGAAACGCATTAGTTGCTTTTATTACTGCCAACCCAAACTTCACATCATGTGGTCGAGACATAAGGATGATGCCAATTATAAAGCTAGTGGGAAGAAAAGAAAGACAAACTGGTAATATTATTTTAGTAAAATGTGTATGTTATGGCGTGTCCATGTTTTTGTTTGCAGTTCAAAACGGAGAAATATTTTGTCATTTGTGTGTCAAATTTTTTACATATTTTAGAATGGGCTTCGTGTAGCTAAGATAAATAGTGTGCTTAGTATTTTGAAGTTATAGATTTTAAAGAATAAATTACCACTGCCGAAAATTACAATTGTCTAAAGTTCAGTTAACATGCACTAGAAATTGAAATTGGTTAAATTTCTCCATGTTTCCAAAGAAGTGGTTAGGTATTTCAAATAATAATCATTGTTTCCAATAGCTTTGACTGTGACGACTATATATTAAACTGTTTTCTTTATCTTAACATTAAATATATACATGCCGTTTATATTCAGACACTATCAAGCAAGAGATAGAATGGGACACAGAATCACAACAGACATACAAAAATGGTACAATTGCATACGATAACAGTCACATAACTATTCAAGAGACTGGACTATATAACGTCTACAGTCAAGTCATATTCCAACATGACACAAACCGGGCAGTTAACACAAAAGAAACACCGATTTTGTTTACACACACGGTCTTGTTAAAGCCGTTTGGAATCAACGACAAATATGCAAAGGTCATATTTAAGAGTTCAAACTCTGAGTATCGATGCCATGTGACGCGTTACAACATCACAAGCTTCGTGGGGACGGCATATCAGTTGTCAAAAGGTGACCGGTTGTCAGTTAAAGTCCATAACCTATCAGAAATATTTCCAAGTTCCCATATGAACTTCTTCGGAGTTCACAGAATATAACAGGATCTGCAAAGTTATATAAATATACTGTTAGTTGAGTGAATTTCGCTCTTCTATCCGATACATTTTGGTCTCAAGTACATAGTTCACACGTAATATGACCCTTTACATACATTTTGAAATGAAAAGTAAAAAAGAAAAAGACTAAATCAAATGTTGTGGTGTTCAGCAAACATCCTATGTTCTTGTTACACTTCACGTAACCTAATTTGAGACCAAGTATATAATAACAGTCACATTTAGTTTTATTATAACTCAAGAGACATTTGTTGTGAATATATATAGAATCACTACGTAAATAAATGTGCGTATGAAAGGACATTACATTTAAAGGGGTTGAGGCATTATTTTCAAATAGGATTTATTTAAACGGGCTCCGAAAATCTTGTAAAAAGCTGAAAGAATTATCAAAATGCCACGAAAAATAAAGGAGATATGACTATTGAAAATGTGCAAAGAACATAAATAGAGGCGGCCATCTTGGAACGATGACGTCATCGCGCCTTTTTACCATATATGGCATATTGACAAAATACAGAATCACTGCACATTGATTAAAGATAAATATGCAGATGTAAAATGTATAAATTGTATGCTTATTGTTCATTTGCAGTGATTTTCTTTACTTTGAAAGACATTTTGTCAATATACTATATATGGTGAAAAGGCGCGATGACGTCATCTTTCCCAGATGGCCGCTTCAATTTATGTTTCTTCGCAAATTTTCAATAGGTCATATCTCCTTTACTTTTTATGTCATTTTGATAGTTCTTTCAACTCTTTTTCAAGTTTTTCAGCGCCCTTTAAAATAAACCTTGTTTGAAAATAGTGCATCAACCCCTATAAAATGTTGTAGTTTTTAAGGAATTGTCAATAAGTATTACATAACTTGAAACTGAAGCGAGAGTGATATGAATTTTGTTTTTCTATCAGATACATTTTTGATCTCAAGTACATAGTTCACAGGTATTACTCTTTATATACACTTTGAAACGAAAAAATAAAAAAAATATAATAAAACATTAAAACAAATGCTACGGTGTTCAACAAACACCCTAAAATAATTTGAGACCTAGTATTAAATAAATACAGACATTGTGACTTTATTTGTTTACTTAGTCTCAAATTATTTTATTAATAACTCAAGAGACATTCGTTGTGAATATATTTAGAATCACTATGTAAGTTCACCATATACCCCAGTCGTGCACGTGCTGTGACGTACTTTCAAAATTTATTTACAATGTTTTAAATCTGTTTAGATTTAGTATAGGCCCAAATTTCCGAAAAATAGTTCAAAATTACTCCAACAAAAGGTCAAAAAGTTAACAATATTGTAAACGTAAACAGATGTGACCCGCTTGCCATGTATGACGATAATACATATTGAACGAAATAGATCCCATACACTATTTATATGATACTTGAAAGATAAAGATCCCAAACAAGATTATACAAACTAATGTTTACAAAATACAAATAGCCTCGAGATAATTCAAAATCATCATTGAATAGCGCTTGACTTGAAAAGCTGTTTGTTTTACAAAGAAGCCAACAATTAAAGAAATGTGACTATAGAGTAATGAATAGTCTCAAAACACGGTTAATTCGTATTTAAAAATGTAAACAGATGTGCAAACTTTTAACATTAACCATAGCGGTATGCCTGTCTAATAATTTATTATTAAGTTAGAATAAACATATGCTATATGGGTTTTATGAATGCAAGACATTTTTACGTGTTTAACTCTTATAGCCTGTCGGGGATTTTTTTTAATGTTACAGTTCCGTTTAATGGTGATGACAAATGGGGCAAAGTAAGGTTTATTTCACCCTGGAGAAAAGTTTAAACACGCAGCGGCCTTTTTGCTTCAATCTCATTGCGTACATGCCGCATCATACATGTAAATAGAACTATCGCGCACTTTCAGTATGTGTCAGCTAATTTGTCTCTTTAGAGTGATGTTTTCTATTTATGTCTGCTAAAGTCAGAACACGCCTTGTCCTTGTAAATACTTGTTCAGTTTTTAAAATAAAATTCTAAACGTATCTGCATATCATATTTACGCAGTTAAAATTTAATTTATGCGTTCTTTAGACTACCTCGACTGTAGATCAACTAATATGCCCTGATATTTTCAAAGCACCAAGTGCGTATTATTTGGTATACATATCTCTTACTTCTGCTTAAATAAACATGTACCAGTATAAAAACAAAGACATAATTGATGGGGGAAAATAAAATTTTTCTCAAAACGAGGCTGTTTTGTGATATAAACAAAAGTATCACCTTTTACAAAACAGTCAAAACTGTTACTGGGTTTATTTTCTTCATAACATCACATCTTAATGTTTCAATTAGTTGTTTAAAAACGTACGATCAATGTAAAAAAAATATGCACACTGTTGCATGGTAAAAGCATATAATTGTTATATCCCCTAGTATGTCCAAAATCTCAAATAAATGTTGTGTTTTTAAATGGAACAGCAATGCTTTATAATTTGTTATAATTACTGCAACTTCAATTTCATTTTTTATCAAGCGATTTCGAAATGTAAAAGTTTTATTTACAAATTCCCACAAACCACCTGCAGTATATCTAATTTATAATTTCGAAAACCATTTTAAAGTACTCAATAAAAGTCGATAAACGTTAAATAGTACGTGTGCATATCTAAAATAAAATATCTTCGCCTTAGGTGGTGTGATTTCTGTACTCTATTTGTTTTGCTTTAAATAGACTAGAACAGGTTATATCATATTTCATAACAGAAGATGTATAAATAACTTTGGGTTAAACCGTTTATGTTATTTTTGCATTGTCATGCTTGTACATATATGTAGCATTGTCATGCTTGTACATATATGTATTCATGTAGCAATGCTTATACTTCATATCCGTGTTGTCGTTGCTTAGTTAAACTCGATTGGGGGTGACAGAAATTAATTTTGTTTTACATTCGTAAACACGTAGAAAATATTATTCAGAGCTTGAATAAATATTAAATAAAACCTTACTTTTTACTTGTTGAGGCGACTACAACCTATCGTTGCAAACTTACGTAATATATTCCGGTAATGATGAAGCCGAATATAACATGTGCCGGATTGTTTCTACTGGTACTGAATATCATCCTAGGAGTGTTTGTGATTATACTTACATCAAACATTGTGGGTGAAATGGCCCGATACCGTCCACCAGCTCAGTTGTGTATACCATGCCGGGATATCATGCTGCACCCTGACGATCACATCCCCCATGTTAATGTGGTCAGCGATAACACAACAATGTGTTGCCTGGAGGACTTGGATAAGATAGATGCCTTTGTGGGACAGGTAAGTAGATGTTTACAATTTCCCTTTGGAATCTTCATAATAATTATTTGAAACGTGTTTTATTCTATAATCGCTTCGTTTGTTAATACAGCTATTGTCCACGCACGAACAACGAAAGAACAATTGAAAAATAGGCGAAATTCAATTGAAACATTAAAGTGTTTTAAAGTGTGACAAATATAAATTGACATTATTAATTATATTATATTTATGCATTCAGCTTGTATCCATTTTATAGATTTTCCTGTTTCGTGTTTCGACTTTTTATGAAACAAAAACATAATAATAATATAACTGGTAATGAAATGTGTTTAATGATTTAATTGTTATATATATAGTTATATATACATCTTAGTGAATTGTCCTAAAATAAAGATTTAAGCAAACGGAGCATTACCTACTTCGAAACACTTGTTTTTTTCATAGTGCTTATTACCGCAATCTCATACACGTGTTGTACATTGTCCAACGAACGATCGATTTCGGCTAATATCGTTATGTTAGTTGTTGATCTACTGCCATGGATGTTGCTGCTAAGGTGGACAGGTTACTGGCATTACATTTCATCGAGTGCATTGATTTATATAATAGTTAGTGCGTGTGTTAAGTGATTGTCTTTGATTTGTCTTGACTGTTAAATACCGTATTGCAATGTCGGTATAAAGTTATTATTATGTATATGATCCCATTTTAAACAGGTATTTGAGAAATAAAATTGTTATTGGCGTAAAAATATAGTTTCATAAATGGTCATGTTAACCCGGGTGTTATATTCGGATAAAGATGCAAATCCGATTAACAAGAGCGCGGAATTCGATTTGTATTTGCTGAGGGGAGTACTTTTATATATTCCACCATTTAATTTACTCGCGTGTTAGAACATTTTCGTGCGTAACAAGTAACATTAGTGACACACAACAGCAGATTGAATTGAAGTTGTGCAAAGTGTCTCAATATATTGATTTATGATTGGCTTTTAGCATTAACACCGCTGATTACAACCGTTTTTCAAAAACGCAAGCAAATAGACATCATTCTGAAGTCTCTCCGTCATTAGGTAGTTGGCTAATTGTTGATGTCATGTAGCAAAAATAGATATAAAGGTCGGATAAGAAATGTAGCATTTAAGGACCAAAATCAAACACACACAACAACAAACAACTACAAAGATTAATAAAAGACAAGATATGACATCACAAACATAAAATGTTTGACAATAAGGCTACCGCCTTGGAACGGCCGGTGGCAAAAAGGTCGCTGGGGGTTTAAACCAGTTTCTAGAGTGCATATTGTTTTGATATGCTGTTGTTTATTAATATAAATGAAGGAATATATTTATTCTTATTGGATATGACAATAATATACCGTTTCTGTTCCTTCCAATGCTTACAAATATAGTATTTATAAGTTTATTACATGTATTATCTGTGCTTTTCATAATTGCAGGTGGTACATAATTGGTATAAAAGAAATCAAGTTGAAAGTGAGTATTTCTGTATGTGCTACGTATTGTCTATGATGAAGCTCTGTATCAAAGTAAATTTACAGTAGTTACTAATAGGAACGTAAGGCAGAGGCTGTACTAAACGGGAATTGTAAATAACAAATGCTGACAGATTTGTTTAAATCTCTTCAGATTTTATATCGAAACATATATTGATTTTTTAAAGATTTTACTTTGTTAAATGTATCGTTTACGTGGAAATCCATCGTTGTATTACAGTGCATCACGTATCTAACATTTAAATTTTAGAAGATCCACAGTTCTATGGATGCCAAATTCATGCCGAGAGAGAAAGGCGGCCTAATATCAAGTTAGTTGGGAAAGTTAGAAAATCAGGTGAGCTGTTACATTTATCAGCATTTAACATGATTAATTCATAAAATCAAGTATAGTTTTTTTCGTTATTTCATGGTGCATACTTTAGGTCGTAAATGTTTGTATGTGGTAGTATTACGAAATAGTATACTGATTCGTCCATTTACGTTCTAGGTATGAATAGCCCTAAAAGTAATTTGAACAACCAATATTACAAATTATATTATGTACTTCCTATTATAGTTGTACTGACTGACTGAATACGCTAGGGGTCAACCTGTAGTTTTCGCCACTTTTCTACTATACCTAATTTGCATTTTCAGGTACTGACAAGAAGATTGTTAGATGGGACGGCGCCTCTCAAATGACCTTCAAAAAAGGAATTGAATACTCCGAGGGAGTCATTAAGATTTTGACTCCTGGACTGTATCACGTATATAGTCATATAACATTCCATATTGACGGACAAAGTCGCAATAACGTGCACTCAACAACCACGTTCTCTCATACGATGTTTCTACAAAAATCATCATATTTACGATTCAACGAAAGTATCATTGTTAAGAAAGCTTACTCCAAGTTTCAAACAAGTGATTGTCAAATATTCATTTCAAGTTTTAGTGAAGCTATCGTCCAACTATCCATGGGTGACCGTTTATATGTGCAAGTTAGTAACTTAGAGCATATACTTCCAGGACCAGAAAGAAATGTTTTTGGCGCCCATATGTTGTCGTTTTAACACAATGTTATTAACATATAATAATGTGTTTATTGTACTGCAATAGTCGTTGTGACTATGCAGTCTGTATTTTAATTGTATGTTGTGTATCTTAATGCAATGTCAGCATCTAAGACAAAATTATATAACTTGTGTTTATACCTGTATAACGTGTATGTCGGCTAAGGATGGTATTATACAGCTTTACTTCGTTGTGTGTATTGTTTAAGGACCTATTTCCCAATGTCAAATGTCATTTAAAAAGCATGGAAAGCTTGTTTATTTATTGCTAACTTGCTACATGATCGGTTAGCTCAGGTATATGAATTGAGCCCCGAGTAAAGTTTTTTCTTCCAATAAGATTACTATATTGAACAGTATCTTACTTATCTTTCTCATGCAGTTGTATGTCTACCGGTGATTTACAATTACATATAAACAGTTTCTCTCCGCTAAATACACTAGGCTCGAAGTAGGTCCTTAATCAGTATTGCTTTTGTAATTATATAAGACCATATGTATTATTTTGTTTGTTGGCATTTACTCCTAACTTAATTAACTCAAAGAAATTTGGTACTAGTATGGTAATAAAATCAAGATATAAAAAAAAATGTAAAATATGTTTGTGCAAAATGCTCAATAAAATATCACATTTCCTGGTTATCGAGTTCAATTATTTATAGGAACCTTAAACATTCCTTGATAACAACCTTTCAAACAGTAACCTGACTGGAAGTCATTTTACATTTACATTGGCGTTTAGACAATACTATCTTAACCTTATTCGTGGTAAAAATGCCGTATCTTTAGAAGAAAATATACGACCTTGGGACTGTAATACGTCGTTATATTATATATTCTGTGATGAATTATAGAAATTTCCCAGTTTGAGAAAATCTATAATATATCCCTTCCTCTATTGTGCTATCTCGCCTAGTGTGCAAGATAGCTCAGTAGCCAAATGCTATGAACTAAACGATAGGCGTCACGATATTACGTCACGAATTGACGTCATGATATTACTCCGCGCTGTCGCCAAAGGACAGAAGAAGGAATACTTGTGTCCAAAGACGATTGAAAAGAAATTCATCACGGAATATATATTATATAATTATTAACATTTTTGTCGTGATACGGAAAATAATTCACTCGTGATAAATATTCTTGCGATATAGAAACTCATGCGAAAACGTACTCGTTTCTATATCGCAAGAATCTTTCTCACTCGGGAATTATTTCCCGTATCACTTCAACAATGTTAATTAAACTCTATATCTACACATATATATTATAGTGATAAAGACAAAGACAAGGTTTTTGACGTTGATTGATATTTAAGGCGCACTGGGTTAGCAAATGTTCAACGACGTCGTATAAAATCCCTTGATCACACACTGTCTCCCTGCCATTTACGATGCATATGTCGCGAGTGAACGAGGGAAGAAGAAACATAGCGATCGAATATACTACAGGCAAACGCAAGGAACTAAAAAGATTGAAACCTTTTGAAAAGATTATGAGAATCTATTGTCATTGTGTCGGGTTAAGAGTTTTAACCTTTCCAGTCGAGGATAATTCCTTGGGTTACGCATCAATAGATATAAAAGATGTTCAGGCCTATACTGGCAGAGACAGAAAGATATCTGTTGGAAGACTTTCATGCTTGAAAGAGTCGCAATTTCTTTTGTTAAAACCGAAAACCAGTCGCTAGATGCCTACCACTGACGGACAGTGTTTGGTCAACACAGTGCAGTGTTCTTAAATTAAATTCAAATATGAACATGCTGTAAGATGGAGAAAAAAAAAGAATGCACGGCATCAAATAGTCCTGTTGCATTCGGCGTTGCATGTAAAGCTCAAACATTGGAAAAACAGAAAAATGCACTATCACCTAGTGCAGTAGATAGGTAATGGTGGGCGACGTCCCGCGCAGAAGCCTAATATAGTTGTCCCCAATATGTTAATTACTTCACTAAGGTACGAACACCTAACACCGTATATAGTATTTATTTCACGATGGTGCAGATACCTAAAGGTAGATACACAAGTCGAACAGAACACCATATAAAATTATAGTTTAAGCAGTACACATTGATCCAAATCCATATCCATAATTTGGATTTGCATGCCCTGTAAAACGTGTGATCATTGTATGTTAATTACATATTCATTGTCAGCTAACACGTCAATACGTAATATATAAGGCTGTAGTCAATATTTGATAACTTTGGTATGCGCATGGCAAATGTTCAGAAAAGCGAGCGATGTTATAACGAGGTCTTCAAACATGATTTGTTCTAGGTTATCTGGTTATAAAATGTGTCTATCCTTTTTGACAAATGTCATGTGTCATAGTTCTGTTATATCCTGATAAGTCCCCTGCATATGTGAAAGGAAAATATACGACGTAATGTTGAGAGAACGTCATTCTGAGAGCATTAAACATGTGTTTTATTACATTCCGTGTCTAAATCGCTAATCTTTTTTGTTCATCACATTTTAATTTTACATAAAAGCGTATCTTTAAAAGCGTATCTTTATTCGTGTATCCACGACCATATAGTATGCTTCTCCTCACATGGTCACTTCTGAAACATAAACCGACGCATGTCAAACACTCCATAATGCAATTAAATAAGAATGTTCTTTATATCCCAGTGGATAGCACGTTGAACTCTGAATCCGGGGAACACAACAGTCATATTCTGTGTTGATGAGCCGTTAAAAACAATGTAATGTCATTCTTCTTTTTTTAAATTGTGTAAAGCTGTTTGGAAAAAGGAACGATATGGTCAAAGCGTATGCATGTTTGCTTCATGAATACACATTTCATGGTAATCTATACTGATGTGTTGAAATACATTTCGCTTAAAATTAGGATTTACATGTGAAAATGTATTACAGCGAGTTTTTTTTCTATAGATAAAACCGTTATTTTCAAGAGAAGTGGAGCTATTTTTAAAAGCAATGTCTATTATTCGGTGAATCTACTTTTCACTAAATTTGAAAATGAACATAAGGATATCGTGTGTTTAGCATGCCTCTGACTGGAGAAAACACATCAGTACAACAGCGTAAATATAGCAGGAAAACAAGGGAGTTAATTCGAAAATTGTGTAAAATATATTAGGCTCAGAGTTACATTTTCTTTATAATCATAACTATATATGAGATCCTTCGGAATCATTGAACACAAACAAGAGAAGAGTGTAGCAGACTCGATTGCGAAAAAAGGTATGAAAGGAGAAATTTGGAAATCGTCAAACACGATAAATACAAAATATATATTGCAGTCTCGGTTTGATTGTTCATGAACGGTAGTGAAAACTACTTGCTACCGTTCACGCCCTCTAAACAATATTTTATTCGAGTAATGAATGGGATTGGACAACAGGCAATGCCTATGTAAGACCCGGGATGAGCAAAACTCAATATTTCAAATGTCAATAGTACGAAAAATTGAGCCATCTCCAAGATGGTTTGCATATGACAGTGGAACCTTCAATGTGGTATTTTCTTACTATTCCATGGCCTGCGGCAAAAGGTTCCAGTTTCTAACAAAATGCTTTGGACTTAAAGATAAAACAATGGGCGAAATAAACAAAATGGAATTTAGTTGAGAGGATAAGTTATAAAGCCTGCGTATCATAAGTAACAATCAAAATACTGACTTAAAAAGAAGACAACATATCCTAAGGTTGATTAAACAATACTCAGAACCTCTAAAGGCTGGAGTAGTGAAACCACCTATTCGAAAATAAAACTGAGTCTGTTCGTGCGATGTAATATGAGATGAAACAACGTTCACAGGCTTAGGTGGTATTCTACTTAAAGCCATTATATCGATTGGGTAATAACACCACTTTATCTTAGCAGGGGATCTGTAATATATATATATATATATTTTAGCTTTGCGATTCTTTATTCTTAAAACTTTGGGTTGACAGTAGGGTAAGTGTGAGGTTTGGCGCACCCTAGAACCTGGTTTAAACCCCCAGAGGCCTTGTTTGCAACTGACCGTTCCAGGCGGTAGCCCTATTGTCAACCCTTTTGTGTATGTGATATCTTATTTGGCCTTTTATTTATTTTTAAATGTGTTCTTTGTTTGTGTGTTTGTGGTTGACTGTCGTCCTTGGATGCTGCTTTTCCTGTTCGAAATTTATATCTATATTTAGCGATACGAGTATAACAGCATCTCTGACATTAAAATATATTTAACTCTAAACGTTCAAATAATTCCACTCTGTACAAGAACTACTTCTTGTCATCAGTAAAACTGTATTTGTATTTTAAGAACGTTGGAAATTCCATCAGGCTATACGTTGAAGTCTGTATTGTTCTATATAAGTTTAATTCCAATAACCTTTCATTCTAATGCAGATATAATGTAAAGCGTAACTCCATTGGCTGACGTCTCAAATTTGCGACCGTAGAACGCCGGATTTACCGTCTGAAAAGTACGTGACGTCACATAACGTTGTAACAAGCAACGTCATTGGATGACGTCAACAAAATGCCGTAAGAGATTAATTTGAGTTTGCATAGAAAAACAAGAGTGTATGTATATTTTACTTTATATTTCTGGTATTTAAGTGGTAAAGCATTAGAATTGAGATAAGCATGCCAAGATTTTCAATCTGGGACGGTATGTGGTTGGTTTTACGGTCTGAAATTACGTTTTACGGCTCCGCTACCGCGTCACTTACCGTCCCAGAATGAACATCTTAGCATGGTTATCTCTTAAATGAACACATATATTCGTTCCTAAATTGATACTCTTCGGTAGTGCATTTATTGTTAAATGCTTCTTTAGTTATTAAATGTGAAGCTCATCCTTAAAAAGCAAAGTATAACCGTTACGACATAAATCATGACCATGTAAAATAACTGGTGAGTCATGTGAAATTCCCTTTTATTATATCCGCAGTCATTAAACTTGATCATACGTGATGCGTATACGATTTCCTATCAAAATATTGACACGCAAAGAGGATTGAACTAGAGTACACCGGTACGAGGTCAAGGTCTCGTTAATCCGCATGCATTCTACGGTTTGGTAATACTTGCCAGGATGTAAATTACGTACGCCATAACATTATATTAATATGTGTTGATTTATACAATTATCGTGTTACCTCTCATGAACAGACTCAATTAAACTTGTCATTTTACTCTCTTGACTGCTCGTTGCTTTCAAGTGATCCCATTTTCAATATGTATTATAATGTTACTCATAATCAGCAGTAATTTTCTTTCCTTACATGCACATACAACATGGTGACCCTGGTATAGGTTGAATCAGCAGTTGGCAGAGTTACCGCTTGCCGAAGGTAACATGAATATGTTCTACCCCAAACAATATAAGTTTAGTGCAACAAGCGAGGGTGGCATTGTATGTCAGTAAAAGCGTTTGTTCATTTTGCAAGGCTCATGCGGAAGATGAGTTACATGTTATGATAACCTGTCCTTTATATAATGATATCTTAGCTATTTATATGATAAAGCAATAAGCCTAAATTCTTATTTTAATAACTCTACAGATGAACAAACATTGGTATATTTATTCACAACTGCAGACTTAAAATTCGTGTGTGTGCCAAATCCTGCTACTTAATTCTGCAACGGCGATCTAGCGTTTTGTATCGTTAGTCTTTTTATCAATTTTATATCTGTAAATAATGTTAATTTGTTTTATCATATCATGATTTTGTTTTATTTTCTGCTATGAATATCATGCTAATCAGTTCCTTTTTGATCATATCGAAGGGGATAACAGCTTTTTTTCCCTAACTAATGCGCAATAGTGCTTTTTTATTTTGCCAAATCTTACATTACTCATTCTTAGTGCATCTTTTACATAGTCTTAATGTTTAATATATATGCTAATATATTTTGATTTTGATGTTATAAGCTACTTTTAAAATGTGTTGATAGTTTTATAGTCTCTTATAATTCTAATAAGAATGACATGGCTATCCCACAGACTTTACGATGTATTATGTATGTTTGTATTTATTGTAACCCAGGATGAGACTTGAATGAAGAAATGTATTGATACTGATATTGAATACTATAATGTAGCGATGCAATTATGTATTTACTTACACGTGATTACATAAGCATACATACAATATGATACGTTTGTCATTTTTAAATGAGTGTCAATTGATTTAACATTTAACAACAATAAATGCCATAATGTATATTAAAATATATATTTCGTCTCGTCATGACAATGATTAAATGTATGTCGATGTCTTCAAGGACGGTTCAAGAAAAGTTCTACCTATCTCCCCAAAACTTTGTATGTTTGTATACAAATATTAAAAGGGCACATGACAATCTTAAAGTATTTATCAACCACTAAAAGTAGCATTTTGATTTAATTTGAATTTTGAGTTTGTAGACAGTGTTGAATTGAGGTAGATTTATTTAAACAAAAGCTCTGAATGTAGAACTGAAATGAAATGCTTTTGCGGATAATACTTGATTTCGTTTATGTTTTCTTTCTATTTTAGGCATTGTGTGTATGCTATTAACATCTATACTTTAAATATTTAAAATAAGATACATTTGAATAGTTATGATCTCTTTCAAGGTGTTTAGAAGTTAGGTCAACATTACGTAAATTTTCCAAAATGGCCAGCCTTATTTAAATTAACTGAAACTTGAACAACTTTTCTTCTCATTGACCGTGTGAACAGACTTCGACGTGGTCATTTTTTAACCTCAGTCTATCAAGTGTGTTCAAATGAAATCTCCGATTGAAAAATAAACGTCTAAATAAATGTTAACTGTTGTTTAAAATAATAATAATATTGCAGCCCTCGCCATCCACCATTGTTTCCGTCTCCACTCCCCTTCCCATCGGTATATTTTAATGGCAAAAATACAGGGTCATTTTCAAGAACTCTATATAATTATCACCATTAATTAAAAGAAGTCAAGAACCATCACAGCTCTTACAATAATGCTCTGTTTAATATCCTGAACTATCAACTGTGTTCAAATAATGTTCCTATGGTCAACATTTAACTGTCATAAAATCTGTTTAATTCATTAGAAAGTAATGGATTTGTATCCTGCATATTAAAGAATAACTGGTCTTATATCCAGAACTCATGCGGTAGAACATGTTTAATAAAAACAATTTTAAAATGGATCAACGTTATGATCATAGGTTATTAATCTCATGATTACGGTATTCTTAAAAGATGTGTAGTATATCATATTCGAGACTTTAATGTATATCAAAATGTGCATTTTGTTCCTTATTATTATGTGAAATTTTAGACTGACAACGACGTATATATCTATGGAGATCTGATAAAGGATGGTAATGCTATAATCTGCAGAGTTTATTAATATCAGAAAACAAAATAGTTTTATAACGAAATGGTTTTACATATAAACTTTTATCACGGACTGTAGAAGGCTTACGACATTATATACTACCAACTCATTGCATTTGGAAAACCATAATGCGTATGTTATATTTATAGAATTTATAGAATGCTATTTTTATACGAGTAAAATTACAACTTTATTACAAGCAGCTTTATTTGGGGAAGTTATTGTGAAATATCGTTCGATGTTTCGAAATTGTAAATGGACAGACGGATCAGTTCTAATGTATGTTAAGACAATTTTATTAAGGGAGCAACGGACATATGTTTTAACGTGATAAATATGGAGATAATTCAGAAGGTGATCACGGTCATCATAGTAATATTAACTGTACTAACATTGGCAACAGTGTTTTGTGTACTCTGTCTAATGCCGGACCTTCCTGAACATGCAAGTTCCAACAGAATATGCTTGCCGTCTGTATCAGAAGATCTACAGTCGTCACTTCAGTGTGGTGAAATGGTTGTTTTACTGCACAAATACATACAAGATGTAAGTACATAACCATGTTTTCGTTTACATAATGTGTAATGTGTAGTGTAGCGTTGTTTATAATTGCAAATATCTGATAGGAAAGCACATACGTTTTAAAGGAAATGTGACGTTATAGTGTTAAAGTGAATTCACTTAAAACTAAATTTAAAAGCAGATATAAAAGTCGAACAAGAAATGTAGCATTCAAGGACCACATTCAGAAACAAAGAACAACTTTAAAGATGAATATAATGCAAGATAAGACATCACAAAAATAATAGGGCTGGCATTAGGACTACCGCCTTGGAACGGTCAGTGGCAAAAAAAGGTCTCGAGGGGTTTCAACCAGGTTATAGAGCGCGCACCAAACCACACTCTTACTCTAGTGTCATCCCAGTTAAACGGGACAGTGTAAATAAAGATATCCCCGCCAGGTTATATACTCTAACAAACAAGGCAGCATTACTAGGCAATATAAGTATAACACATAACTGATCATGCTTGTAGGTGTAATTGCATCATATCATTGGTGTAAAGTCAATACTGCCTAGATAAATAAATGTTTCTCTGCATTATTTATGACACAACTTGAATACTTTTCATTGCTTGATGTCTTTTTAACTTTAATTCATCCGAGTAATGCACTGGCAGGCCCGTAGCCAGCCCTAAAATTTAACCGAGCCAAAACCCTTTATATGGAGGTCCGGCGGCATGCACGTCCCGCCTCAACCCTTATCAGATTTTGTTTCTACTTTCGATTTCCTAAGTTCAGCGCATTTTCAGTTTAAGCAAGATTATTTGTTTCGATATTGAAGTTGTTTATATGTAAAATATGTACATTCCCAAAATTCTACCGTGGGAACGGCCTCGGTGTGCCTCAGCGTAGCTATGAGCCTTATTGGGGTGGGGTGGGGCTGTCTTGGTATTTAGTTTAAGTCCTATAGTATAATTTCCATATATAGTAAAGAGAACGTAGAAGTTCTCGGTAACTCTGTCCGCGGCATATCAAAATAAAATGATGTCATCAACGGACACATACTTTGATATTGAATGTTTGTATTGGAAAACACTAGATCTTTCGTTTGATGTCTGTAAAACTGAGCATTTTTTTCTCTTGACATGCATCCTCTCTACAACGCAGAATGAATGTCAACGGTGCAATATACACATTATAATATGGGAAGTTAAAAGTTTGGTTACGTCTAATAATTTCTCATACAAAGTCATTGGTTTCACTTTATGTACACGAACTAATTAAGGACCCCACTTTTTGTGTTCCCTGTGAAATCGTTTTACATTACATAGAAACCAAGCCATCACGTCCAATTAATGGCGTGCGTAAAATTAAGGTACTTAAATTATTAAGATTATAAAAACAAAATAGTCAAGATCTTTTAAAAACAACAGCAAGCTATAACAGTCTTGAAATATCCTTAAAAAATAAATGTATGTAAATATATATCTGTTATAACAAGTAAAATATGACAACGGTCCTTTGAGATCATCAAGCCCAACAATATGAGTGTCTTAAAGTAGAATATCGCCTGTGCTAGGAGGTATGAACGGTGTAGCACTATACATTACCTCTCATGAACAGAATCAATAAAACCGAGTCTGCTGCTTTTAGCTCTTGTTTGTGATTGTTGCTTCCAAGGGATCCCCTTTACAGTATTTATTCTATAGATTTGTTTGACTTACTGGTAACCCGTTTTGGTACATCGGTTTAATTAATGTTAGAGTTACATTTACAGGCTCTACTTTTACAAACCTATAAATCAACTTCCTTAAAAACATACAACGGTCGCTTTTACTACAAAGATTAGACCACCACCCCGGTATCCATCATGTGTTATTTAACGATAGTGAGGGTCCATGATAGTACTACGAATAATGGACCACTACCCCGGTATCCATCATGTGTTATTTAACGATAGTGAGACTCCATGATAGTACTACGAGTAATGGACCACTACCCAGTTATCCGTCATGTGTTAGTTAACGATAGTGAGGCTCCATGATAGTGGTTGATATTTGTTGACATATTTTCGTCATAATAATAATAATAATAATAATAATAATAATTACGGTTATTTTCAACTTTTATAAACACATTAACTTTAGTAGTTTAGAGTTTTTATTTCTTAAAAATGTATATTAAATGCGATCCTTATAACACATACAATCTAGTATATATTTTGAATAGGGTATAGATCATACCAATAACCAGCTGGAACGCGACGAATTAGCAGAGCGACAGGCGTCAAGCACAGGTATGATACGCATAAGATTATATGCTAGTATATTTAGTCTGTCTCTCTCTCTCTTTCTCTCTCTCTCTCTCTCATTGTTTTATCACTTTAAGTCACTATTGATTGGAGATACGGAAGAACTGAAAAATAACGAGTTAAATTCGTCTGCTCTGATCCCATGATCAAATTTTAAAGCATTCAAGTCGATATGTTTCCTTAGAAATAAATTATAACAATTATACAACGGAGTACTTAGTAGGTTTGTTTTAGTATATATATATATATACTTTATGCTATAGGGGGTGAGTGGGTGTGGGGTTGTGGGGTGGAGGTGAGGGGTGAGGGGTCGGGGTAGGGGTGGCGGTGTGGGTGTGGGTGAGTGAGTGTGTGGGTGTGGCTGTTTGGCTGTGTGTGGGGTGTGTGGGTGTGGGTGGTTGGGTGGGTGGGGTGTAGGTGGGGTGTGTTTGTGTGTGTGTGTGTGTGTGTGTGGATTGATGTGGGTGTGGTGAAACCGAGCAATAAATATCGAATAAAATCGCATGTTTAGTTTGAACTTATTTAATTTACATCGATTATAACAAAAGATCTATGATTTTATTTGAATCACTCTCTATGTCTTCCTGGGTAGAACCAGTACTAAGCAAATGCAGATAAAGTGTCTTGATCAGGGACACAAAACATATGGTAATGGCGGGGATCGAACACTCGACTTTTCGATCATGGGTCCAACGCTCTACCACTAGACCACAGCGCTCCACAAAATCGCACGTTTGGTGTTGCAGGTCGAGTAGGAGTGCATACTTTTTGTACGAAACGGCAATTAAACGTTACTATTAACAGGCAACTTATGTAATTTTCCTTTTTTCAAAAGTAAGTATTTTAATACACAAATTGTTTTGAAAATCGATTGTTATCATGATTAAAAATCTAAGGCACCGCTCCTGCGTATCAGGTCAAGGTCATGGGGTTACTATGGTTTACGGTCATAATAATTTACCAGTTTACTTAATGTTACAGCTCAGTAAATTGCACAGGAAACTGCTCGCTTCTGTGTGATAGAATAACAGTAGCTTAAAAGGGAATGGTCTACGTATGTCCTTAATGCTGGTGTATTTCTCTATTACAGATATTCCGAAAGGACTGTTACAGTTCTTGAAGGCAAACTACTGGGAAATGAAACCAGCAGCTCGATTAACAGGGACGCAACAACCAGATCTTAAACCATGTGTGTGCATTACGTATAATATGTTTTTGAAATTGTAAATTGTTAAGCATTTACTTACGCATCAATTATGGGCATTTGATTAAAATTGGAATGTTTATAGTGGTGGTGGGGTCTGTTTTGCGGTATATATATATAACTTTATTGCCTCCATTTTCTGGAGATTTACATGATATATGGTTATAGGCATACATTTACAAGTACAAACTATTTAGAAAAGAAGAAAATGATAGAAAACATTTACAAGATGGCATGGTATATATATATATATATATATTACTCATCACACGAAAACGGATTCTCGGGACAGCATATACTAGTACTCTATGTCTAATAAAGAAGCCTGTTGTCAGTCTGCCTTAAAAAGCAGGCTGATCCAAAACGTCGATCGGTCCCGAAGATCAGTTTTCCTGTGAATTAATATCAGTTGCATGATATATCAACCATAGTTATTTTCCCAGTAAGAGTCGGCATGCGGACAGGTAAAAGTTTCTCCGAAAACGAAATGGAAACTGAAACAGTGGGATTGAAACATGGTGAGCGAGCACGTATAGTAAATCAGTTTTCAAGTTACGTACATGTATATATCGCATAATCACAATTTTAAGCATATATGTGTTTCAAGAACTCTGCACACATAATCAGGAACGATTATTCTTTATTTTATAGCTGATTACGGTTCAGAGCTGGTTCCCATCCGAGAATGGCTTCATGGACCCCGTCTCCATGACAACGACGGGTATCAAAGATATGGTATAAAATACAGAAACGGGCGTATTATTGTCCCTATCGCTGGTACCTACAATATCTACTCGTTTGTTGACATGTATGAGCCTTGTATTTCTGGGGAAGGGGTACCAGACATTGAAGACAGAAACAGTTCTATCAAACATGCGATTTTCAAATTCAACATACTGAAAGAAGTAGAAACAGAACTAATACATGCTTCACAACCACATCATATTTCTGCAAATGGATATTTTAATATTTACAGTAGTTATATATCGTCGATTGTACAATTAAATGCCGGCGATGAATTAGTGGTCAAAGTCAGTAATATATCATATATTAAGTATCCGGAGGTGAATTACTTCGGCGTTAATTTAATCTAATATACGCAAAGCTTGTTTTGTTAGAAACTGGGACCCTACGCCGCTGACCATGGAATGATATGAAAATACCGCATTGAAGGTTCCCTGTTCACCGTCATATGTATACCATCATAGTAATGGCTCAAATGTTCGAACTATTGACATTTAAATATTGAGTTCTGATTAATCCTAGCATAGAGGTAAACGATAGCAAGCATTTTTCACTACCGTTCATGAACAGTCTCAGTCAATATTTTTTGTATTTATCGTGTTAACCGATTTCAAAATTTCTCCTTTCATACTCTTTTTATACGTAATATGTGTATACACATATAAAACTTGTACACATATTTTAAGGTACATGTTTTTATTACCGATATCATTTACTTAATGGCATAATAAATGTGTCAAAATGAAAGGCATTAACAAGTAAATTGTTGTTATTTTCAAGTCGTAATGAAATGCCAAGATATTTATGGAATAGAACAATATACATAGTCCTTTAAAACCACCACGACTAACACACTAGGCAGCATTAACAACTTCCCACTAGTTTTACTTTCCATTTCTTGGGTAACTGTGAACGTTTTTTCAAGGTCCCCTTCACATCAATATGGTTAATGTATTTAATAAAAATAAACAGAGCAGTGGTCACTTAGCTTTACAAATTGGTCTGAATTAAATATCTGGGACATGAATATGTTTTTCAGTAAAGACATACTTCTATCTCGATCAGGATAATCATGTTCATTCTCCTGCAAACCAGTTAAGACCTTGGGTATCAATCATTCTGGCTTGGAATTCACCAACCATTCTTCAGACTATTCTTAAACTTGAACTCAAGTACTCGAATTTCGTTCAATAATATTCCCATGACTTTCAAAGATAAGCAAACGTATGAAGTAGATATTTATTAGTATTAATCATATGCATACAAAGCAGCTTGTTATGAACACTTATAGATATATTTATGATTGGAATTTTCATACTTGGGTTTAAGTCTAAGAATATTCTCAAGAATGGTTGGTGAATTCCAGGCCTGCAGGTGTGAAAAAGAGTATGAAAGCAGTAATTTGAAAATCGCCGAACACGATAAATATAAACACGGTATATATAAACACGATAAATATAAACACGATAAATATAAACATGATAAATATAAACAGGGTAAATATAAACACGATAAATATAAACACGATAACCACGTTAAATATAAACACGATAAATATAAACACGGTAAATATAAACACGGTAAATATAAACACGATAAATATAAACACGATAACCACGATAAATATAAACACGGTAAATATAAACACGATAAATATAAAGCATTGCAGTCTCGGTTTGAGTGAGACTGAGACTGTTCATGGTCTTCGCCTCCCACTGAGCATGTCTGTAAATGGAATTTCGGATTAGTGTAGATAATATTTAGAGTTAAGTACAAGGTTTAATAAAACTAAAATTGGGTTGTTAAATAATAGATGTGTTAATACATGTAGTCTGTATTATTGTGTCCAGTGTATGTATTGGCCTTAGCCACATTAAATGTTGTAGATAGTTATGTTATTCAATAAGTATTAATGTCAGTTGAAGTTTGACAGCGAAAGTATGTTCATGTTGAAACGTGGCAGTTTACTACACTATCAGACTTTTGAGTTGTTTTTACTAATTTATTTTTTACTAATGACACACGAGTGTATGTATCCAAATGTTGATATTCATGCGTTTATAACAGATATAGAAGTGGAACATGAACTGCAGTATTCAAGGACCACAGTCATCCAAAAGAAACAACACTTACAATGATGAATAATAGAATGGCAAATATGACATCACAAACATAAAATTTACAAAAGGGTAACCGCCTTGGAACGGCAAGGCCGCTGGGGCTATAAAACATGTTCCAGTTCACATATTTGCTTATAACATGTTCATTATTTTGAAGCCCAATACCTAATACTCCTGAAACTGTGTAGTATTGCCACAACTAGCAGTGAATCTGTTCACCGCTACTTTAAATGTCGAGATCATCTTCATCGATATTGATGTTTGCAATTGTTCAAAGAGTCCTGCAATTTTGAGTAAAAAATATTCAAAGTCATTTTGTTGTGTTTTTTTACTGAATTGACTTGAGTTAAAACAAATAAAATTGAGTATATATGAATGAAAGTCGGGTTTACTGTGATTCTTGAATACTACATTTCCTGTTCGACTTTTATATCTGCTTTTATACTGTCATTTGGTCTAAACCGGATACATTTAATCGCATTTTTGTATATTTATGTCAATATGTAAGGAATCGATTTTCTTTAGTTAACATTTGACAGAGTAATAACAGTAGATATAACAAAATTGAACAGGAAAAGTAACATTGAAGGACCGCAGTCAGCCACAACCATGCATCGATGTTGCGCATTGCTGTTGTTAAATATAATACACATTTTAGACGTCGATATTGCATGGA
>JAWPHD010011892.1:0-79988 GCA_037043455.1 Cyrtodaria siliqua
CAAACTTGCATAGGTTATTAATAATAATAAAGTTTGAAAATTAGCCAAAACGGACCATAACGCCGGAGTTATGACCCTTGTTTTTGCTAAAAAATGCCATTTTCCGCCGTGTGAACACTCTAGCACCTTAATTTTTCGTGCGATCTTGACTAAAGTTGGCCAAAGTCTTTATATTAAAGAGAGCTAAGATGAGTTCGATAACAGTGTAGATCGAATTAGTAACACCAGAGTTATTGCCCTTGAATTAACGAAAAATGTTATTTTTGCCTTGTGAACACTCTAGCCCCTTTCTTATTCATGCGATCTTAACCAAACATGGCCAGAGTCTTTATATAAATGAGAGCTCAGATGAGTCTGACAATCGGCCAGATCGGATCAGTAACACTAGAATTATGGCCCTTGTTTTGCTAAAAAATCCTATTTTCTGGCTTGTAAACACTCTAGAATCTTCATTTATTATTTGATCTTGACCAAACTTGCAAAGATTGTTAATAACAATGACATCCTTGACGTGTTCGAAAACCAGCCTGATAAGATAATTTACACCGTAGGTATGGCCCTTGAGTATATATGCTATAATTTGGCCTCGTTTATTTCAATTTGGATTTGGCCTTCATTTTTCGTTGGATCTTTTACAAACTTTACTAGATTGTTGATACCAATGAAAGCTTGGACTGGATTGGAAACCAGCCAAATCGGATTAGTAACGACGGAGTTACGGCTCTTGATTTAGTTAAAAATGCTGTATTTTGCCTCATTAAGACGATAGGGCCTTCATTTGGTCGGATTTTAATGAAACTTTGCATGCTTTGATCAGTACTTAATCTAGTTATGCATATCGCCACTGTGTTCTGTTTTTTGGCGGAAATATGGCCCTTTAAAGGTTTTGCACACTATAACCCGGGTTAAACCCCCAAGCGGCCTTTTTGCCACTAATCGTTCAAAGGCGGTAACCCTATTGCCAACCCTTTTGTGTTTGTGACGTCATATGCCTTTATTCCTTATTAACATTGCCATTCCTGTTTTTTGGTTTGCGTGTTATCTGGGATACTTATAAACAGATTGCCTTATCTGCAAGAAATTTGCTGGTCAGATTATGTGTATTTTGTAATGTTATATCTATGAATTTAGTACGTTAAAGGTGCACACGCCTATCTTTATATACTTGCATTTTTGCATGCATATTAAACTTATTAGAATTGTATTAATTTGCATATTACTGACTGTTATTTATATTACATAAATATTATATTATGATATGAGTTATATTATAGGTTATTGCATTTGTATGGCTAAATAATACTTGGAACGAGTTGTTTTGGCAAAGGACGACGAGCTTGCGAGTCGTCCTGCGCCAAAACAACGAGTTCCAAGTAATATTTAGCCATACAAATTCAATAACCTTTTTATTGTATACTTTCATATTGTTTTTGATCAATGTTAATTGTATGACTATTACTTTTCATTGCATTTGTGTTATTTTTTATAGCTTTTGATGGAATTCCTATCTTGCCATTCAGTTTCATTTTGTGTGGATGATTATTTTGCGCGAAAATGACGTCGACGTCGGATGACGTCATTAAAAACAACAAGCGATTTTCTGAAGTTTGTTTACCATTCGATAACGTTAAAAACAGTGGGTGAGTGACCATTTGAATTATTTTATCAATTTTTGCCGTAAAAGGTTGAAAAAAAACTCGTATTTTTTTGTTGACACTATAGAAAGGGTTCCGTTATTTTTATTTGAAAGTAGTTCCTTATTTCTATTTCGCGGCTCTTAGCAAGCACGAGCAAAAGTTCCCGTGCAATATCAATGCGTGCAATATCGTAGAATATTGCACGCTTAGCTCAATGCAAACTAAACGGGACAATATGAAAGTATACAATAATGCATAAATATTATATTATTATATGGAAGAATAATGAAGAATCACTGTAAGCCCAAAATGCTATTTAATTATATGCAAGGGATAGGGGCCAGCCTGCTTGATTAAGAATTCAAGATGCTAATTTTATTGCTTGATTAATAACTTAAAGATTGCCGTGTGCCATTTTAAAGGTACCACATGCACGGTTATATTCAGGCGTTATTGATGCCGGTAGTGCTTTGGTTAGCTGACCCGCTTCTTTTAACACTGCCAGTTTTACCAGGATAAATTAAATACTGATATATTTTTTAAGCCCATTTGAAATAATGGTCGTATTAGGAAGGGTGCATGATAGACGACATTTTTGAAGGTGTCAAAACATGTGTTGACCCCCATTGAGATTATTAGGGGTGGTGGTCCTAGTCACCCCTTCTCTTACGACTATGAGTAGTTGTAGTCATAGTGAACAAATCTAGGGAATTATCTTAATGTATCGATATTATGCCTGCGTCGTTACAGGTTAATGAAACTATCTCTGTAACCGAGTGTCCTGTCTCGCAAACTGCATGTGCGTATATGTGTATGTTCCCCCACCCCCTCCCCCACAGCCGCCAAAAACAAGTGTGAATAGATGTGAATGCTTAAAGAGTATCCATCTAATAACCTTTAGTCCTTTGATTCTTTAGATATCAGCGTTTAGACCGTTGTACTTCATGATTAAACCTGTTACCTTTGTCTATAAATACTTTCTTTAAATGTTTACTTGATGTCCATTGCTCCTTAACATGTCCTTTTCTGAAATTCCACAAGTTCGAATAGGTCAGTTATTCACCATGCTTTTTTCATTGTTCGTCTCTTGTTACTAACACCAACAGAGACATTAAAGAAATTAACCCGCAAAAATTACACTACAAAAATCGTTTTTCACTCTATCCAGGTGTTCATGTCATAAATAATGTATATGTGAAGATTAAAAATGTAGGTTTATATTCGAGAGTTCTTAAAATACCCGTGATTGACTATATGTAAAATGAATTATGAGTTTGTAATTGGATGTGTTTGGATTCTCAATATATGTAAGTTATATATATACCTCGATGTCAGTAGGTTTAGAAACGGTGAACAGATATATTTTAAAAGTCTGCTGTTGTTGACGGGATAGCTACTTTAACTGTATTGTGCTGTAACATATCTTTTATTTTTGATTTTATTGTACCATTATGTTAATATTGGAAATGTCTAATTCATCTTGTGTTTTCACATTATTTATATTCTATTATTGCAATGCGGGGTTTGGGGTGTGGTTGGGGAGGCAGGGACTGGGGAGGCGGGGGTTGGGGGGAGTCAACTCATTAATACGAGTGTCTAACAATTGAAATGGTACGTCGCGTTCAAAATTATGAACATCATATGAATATATTCAGGATTAGCAGCAAAAACTCGGCGAGTCGTAGAGTTTTCCAGACCAAAGAAAACACATAAATAATATTTAAACCAACTTAACATGCATCTCACTTTAATGCATATGCACATTTCATATGAATATGGAACACATTCTGATATTTTAAATTTGTATTTGGATCGACACAAAATAATCTTCCAGATCGCCTCTAGTCTCTTTAAATGAAAAGCAGTGTCAGTATCAAAAGAAATAAAAAAGAAAAGTGTAATATAAACCATCAGTTCGCTAGTAGGAAAGTAACACTCGATACATCAGGGCCCATATTTAATGGAAAACATTACTTAAGTCAAAATTTTATATTTTTAAATATTTTTAAATATCCTTATTAACCTCTCAGGGACACTACAAACTATCTAGTTTGTATGTATGTACATTGTATATTTATTTATTTCAGTGACAAATACATATTTTACAAAATATTACATATATAGGACATATAGGTAACATAAAATGTACATATATTAAGCATATAGGCAACATTGAGCAAAATTGGATATACCCAGCCTAACTTGACTTACTATTCACAATCTTATAATTGCATTATATAGATAAAGCAATATTTAAATTTTTTGGGTCAAGGTCGATTATCGGAGAAGATCGAAAAATGTCACGGAGAGGTAAAAAGAATTAAAAAAGTATTTTCTAGACGAATGCATCCGTCCAAATGCTGATGAAACGTCAGTTGACTATCTGTGAAATGATTTAAACAGTTTAACAACAAAATTCGGAGGTAAAAGGAAGTTTGTGCGATAAAACAGAAACTCATTTAAAGCTCGTCCTCGTGCTCCTGAAAAACTTGGACGCCATATTGATTCATTGTTGGTGAGTGTGTGTGTGTACACCGTTTTGTTTTCCATCGAATAGCTGAAAAGAAATATAAAAAGATCGGACAGGGAAAGTAACATTCAAGGAGGACAGTCAACCACAAAACACAGAAACAAACACGCAAACAGACAAACAAGAAGGCAAAAGCAATAATAAATGCAAACGACATCACAAACACAAAAAGGGTTGACAATAGGGCTACCGCCTTGGAACGGTCAGTGGCAAAGTAGGCCACTGGGGGTTTAAACCGGTTCTAGGGTGCACCAAACCTCACACTTACTCTACTGTCATCCCATTAAAACAGGACAGTGTAAATAAAGAAATCCCCGCCATGATCTAATCTCTAACCAACAAGGCAGCATCAATAGGCAATATAAGTAAAACACAAATATGCTCGTGTAAATATAATACAAAAAAATAATAGCCTAGAAAGCCACAATGAAGGTACTCAATCACTTTGCAGAAGCCAGAGCAGTAAGAGAATAAACCATTAAGGGCACGACAAGAAAGATCATGGACAAACATCAAACGCCACCGTCCCAATGGACTTTAGGTAGGCGTCATCAAAGGGTCCACAGCCTGTCCGGTCATCGTACAATTAAAGAGGAAAGCATAGTGGCGAACTGTAAAAGGGTCCACCACCAAGCATGCAGTACGTTGCAAAATGATAGGGTCATAACCTCTTTTGATAAACTTTTTAACAAGTTTAACAAAGATAGTATGAAAGTGATCATGACCTAGAATCTTACGAAGTTTATAAATCACATCACCATAGAAGTCAGGTTGTGATAGTCCTTGTCGCAGAAGAGTCCTTAAATTACTTTTATATTTGGAAAGAAGATCAGGGTTACGATAATACAATTTTGCAAAGGTTTTACGAAGTTTATGGTAACGGTAACCCTGATTAAGTAACTTTTTAGTTATACACAGATTACGAATATTAAAGTCCTCAAATCGATTACAAGCTCTAGAAAAACGAATAAGTTGAGACACATATACCCCATAAGAAGTTGCTAGGGGAACATCCCTATCCAAGTGGGGATAATTAACAATGTCAAAATTAAAATCATCTCTCTTGTCATAGATTTTGCTAATTATTTTACCATTTTCAATCGAGAGATCTAAATCAATAAAAAAAGCGTTATTATCAGATATATTAGCTTTGTTAAGCTCAAGTTCTTTAGGATAAATATAATTAACCATAGTTGGAAAGAAAGGGTTGTCAATGTTCAATATGTCATCCAGATACCGAGAGGTGTCATTAAAGGCTTCAATAACATCTGCCTGGGTATCTGGTGAAAGACTCAACATGAAATCCCTTTCATAGCAAAATAAAAACAAATCTGCGACAAGTGGTGCACAGTTCGTACCCATAGGGATACCAACAATTTGTCTATAAACGGTGGTTCCATACCTGACGAAATTATTATCTAATAGGAAGATGATTGCTTCACAAACTTCATAACAAGTCCACATAGTATAATTGTCAAAACTGCCGTTAGTAAAAAACGCTTTTATATTATTACATGCCAAAAATGTAGTATTTTCTCTAGCAAATTTTTTTGAATAAGAGAAATTAGCTTGTCTATAATAAGGTGATGTGGTAAGGTTGTATATAGTGTAGAGAAGTCATAAGTGCTTATTAATGAAACTTGACCTTTCTTGAAAATTTTATCAAGAACGTCTCCTGAATGTTTTATAGACCAAAATAAATTAATCCCAGAGTTTTCATAAGTTTTATCACAATATAGTTTAACGTGATCTTTAACGGCAGTAAGACAAGAAGTTAAAAGTTTGGAGATGTTTGTTGTGGTGCAGGCACTAGAATTCGAAATAAAGCGAGCCTTATATGGATTTTTATGTAATTTAGGAATCCAGTACATAGTAGGCAGTTTATTTTGCTTATCGCTTACACCAGCCTTGAAAGTAGTGCACCGAGTGATATGTGCGGAAACAACATCATCCTCGGTAGAATTAACTGGAGTATACGAATTGGTGCTGCCGAGTTCCAGAGATAAAACATTGACGTAATGTAGGCGTCAAACAATAATTACATTATTAGCTGCTTTATCTGCAGGAACTAAAACAAATTTATTATGAAATTCCTGAATTCCCGATTTTAAATTACGAAAGGAAAACCTAGGTCTCGGAGGAAGTAAAGTGGGGTTAGCATTATAAAAGTTAATACGTGTATCTATAATTTTCAGAATTGACTTTTTCCAAGTAGAAATTGAGTTTGGGTCCGCATGTTCTCTACGACACCATATGATACTAAAATCTTCAATGGAGTGGGCGATCTGGGCACGACAGGCATTAAAATCAATAGTTGAAGGTAATCTATATTTAGGACCTTTCGAAAACAAATGCCGAATACGTTTATCAATAATATCAAAATTACCAGTGATAACATGACCTGCTGGAGCATAGCAAAATTTTGATGTGTTGCATTCACATTCCGTAGGAGTATTATGTACTATATCAAGGTCAGAAACTATTTTGTTGTAGTTGAAAATAATATTTCTAATAGGCTTTTTATACTGATAACAAATTACAGGACTTTCAGAATTTTTGAAATATTTTGGGATAGAATCAACTACATGAGTATCTCGAAAAATACTAGGCACGTCAATGAAATCAATAACTTTGTTAATATATAGTAGTTTTAGAAAATGCCTGACGTGATCAGACTCTTTGTCAATATGGGGTCGGAGAACATGTCGTGTATAACTTTGAACTATGGAAGCAGTGTTATACAAGGGATCTGTACGAATGAAAATTTTGTCGGCTTCCTCGTCGATCAACTTTAGTGATGAAATGGACAAAGAGGTAAGCCGCGAAAGCATAGAGTTCTTTCCAGACTGTTTAAAAATGGTATGTAAATCAGCGACAGAAATAATTACACGCGATTTACGTTTGATGTTACCATTACGCCTAAGACCACGAGACCTAGCTTTACGCTTTCGGATAGAAAATATAGAAGAAATGTCAATATTAGGATCTTTAGAATATTTCCTTCTTGATAAATATTGTCATTAAGGCCGAGTGGATAAGGTGTCTGTAAGTTTTTCATCCACATAAGTTCTGCAATATGTCTAGCTTTTATTTTAAAGCTTTTAGTATCAAAAAATATGTATTCAACCGGTTGAACAGTTACGTTATTAAAATTATGACCTGACTGACGAAAGTGTTGGTACAAGTAATTTTTTAACTTTTTAGGATTACTTGCATTATATTTGTGTTCACGAAATCGAACTTTTAAGGATCGACCTGTTTGTCCAACATATTGTATACCGCAACCTGGTGCATTTCAAGTCAGAACATAAATTACGTGAGAAGTACGTCAATCAACATTAGAAGCTAGACATACATTAAACAATCTACCATTAACAGCTGATCTAATGGTGGACTTGCAAGATAAATAATTGCAACAACTGCACCTCTTAGTATTGCACTTATTAATAGAGGGAAACACCCTGCGCTTTGAATGAACTAAATGATTTCTGAAAGGAGACTTTATATGGTATTTCCTCAAAACAGGTGATCGTAGAGGAGTTACGGAAACTTTTGAGTAATATTATTAGAAGGAACATGAAACGAGGTTGCCGAATGAAGATTTAAAGGTGTAAGGCGTACATATGGTTTAATTCTAAGAAATGAAGTTATGCCTAAAATCAACAACACTAGAAGGGCATCTAAGGCAACTATGTCCTCCAAATCCAGTCAAAGAAACAGAAATGAAAGTTTGAGTGATGAGGATTCTGTGTTAGAATCGGAAACGCCTAATGATGGGGATACATCTACAGATGCCTTTCTGGATACAGTGGCTACTGCGGACAAAACAGCGGACAAAACGGGGTCTGACAAAATGAGCAAGGTAGGACATACTACAATTGATAAAATGTTTAAACCGAAAACTGATCCTTCTGAAAAGACAGATTTAGAGTCGCTTCTCATCTCATTTGAAAAAAACTGAGTAAACTAGCGTCGCAAGAATATATAGAGAATAAGTTCAAGAAAATGCTCACTGAAGGATTACTGTCAAAAAGACTGAACTCGTTGAAAAAAGAGCTGAAAGATAAAATCAGAGTAGAGATTGATAAAGATTACTCTAAAGTCGATGAGTTGAGTAAAACAGTTGTCTCCCTTGCGTCTACAGTTACTGAAATGCAGAACTCGGTATCAGACATGGAAGTTAATATGCAAAAGGTAAAGGATGATAATGACAGTCTAAAAGAAAGAAACAAAGAACTGGAAGGCATGATGCAAGTAACAGAGTACTTGACAAATGTACAAGACAACACTTTAAATGATCTGGAGCAGTGCACAAGACGAAACAGCATACGTATATGTGGTATACCTGATGTCACCGCTAAGTAATCTCCCCAAGAAACCACAGACAAGATCATACACATGTTGAAAAACAAATTAAATGTTGATTGCAGTCAGCGCGACATAGATATCTCGCACAGATTAGGCCAGTTCAGGAACGATGAAAATCGACCAATTATATGCAAATTTGTGTCGCGTGTGCAAAAAGTCGAAGTGTTAAAAGTGAGGAGAAATCTTTAAAGCTCGGGAGTGGTCATTAAGGCGGATCTGACCATTAAGAACGCCAAACGTTTGGAAGCTACCAGCTCAATCAGCAATGTAAAGTCAGCATGGACAATTGAAGGACGAATAATCGCACTTTTGGAAGACGGTAAAAAAGTCAATGTCGACTATAAAACTGACCTTACCAAACCATTAGTAGCAAAATATTGAACATTTAAACATTAAATGCACGGTCCCGGCATCCCAGAGTACTCTTATGACAATATGTACTATTAATAGGCACACAAAACTTCAGATAGATAAGTGCTACTATGTTGGTTACTACTGGAAATAAATGAACTGGTTTGCAATCACAATCACTTTGTATAATCCTCTAGGCCCATTTTCCATATTTTATCTCGATGTACATGGAAGATGAGCCTGGCATGTTCATGCCTGTTAGGCGCCATATAACCTTTCATGTGCGCCTTAAAACCCAATTCAATTCAATTCCATTGACACACCTGTATATGCATGGTTTATTATTATTTTTACTACCTCCTGTAGTACATATTCGGGAATACAATCATCATTTTTATCATACTATGTTTACGTGTGTACCTAATTAACCATAGCCTTTATAATACAGTCCAACATTATTTCGCTGTGAATTGTTTGTATCCTTTTGCAGCATACACACTTCTATGTAAACAATCAAATGTGTATTGGAAAAACCGAGTTACTCTATTTTTAGCGGTCTATTTTTAGCCACTGGATCGTAAATCGCTTATAACAGGTATACATTTGGGCAGATTTTCGCAATGATACATGCAACAGGCTTTGAAACGCTTGATATTAGGTGGCGCCGAGGTCAAAAAGCGCTTACACAATCCGGATTAAGTCATGTTGACATGTGTTAGATAAATGCATATATGAAAACAGTTGTTTTGTGAAAACAAACAAAAGCAACGTCGTTACGGTAATAAAGGGTAAAGTTATCAGCATATATTATGTATAACATTTAAATATATGCCTGTATATATATATGTGCACACCTGCAAGTACTTTTTCTGCTGACATCTTTGCAGATATATGTTATTCACCTTTCCTGTTATTGCTTTATAAAATACAGTAACATAATGTGAACGCTTTGTCTGCAATAAAGTAAACATTTTGATAATGCAAAATCTGCCAACACATGCAGACATTATGAATATAAGATCACGTATGATTAAACAATTAATAATAATGTAAGTATAAACAAATTAAGATGATATGTAAAATGTACAATAATAGTCGTATAATCACTGTATATATACATTTTATTTTTATTTTATTTTTTTAAAAAAAAGGGGAAATATATATTTTTAAGAAATAGAACATCCTTTGCGGTGAATTGTTGTTTGGTATATCGCGGTGTGGGGTCTAGTTGTGAACAATAATGTCATGAGCCGTTAGGGTGAGTAGGATTGTTGTTTACAATTGAACGACAAACCGTGATGTATTACGGGAAAGTTCACCGTAGACGATGTTCTGTTTCTATTCTAATACCCCTTAAATATGAAAATAACGCACACATCTGAATATAACGAGATATTTCAAACTAGGCTAATGCGAGTGTATTAGAATTAAATATAACTTCTTTTGCATTCAGTGGTCTATAAAATAAGTATATCTAATTTGTTACAAAAATGACTATGCGATTTAAAAATAAGAGTATCTATAGAGTGTTATGCATTTCTTGTATTTTTTTTCGATAAGGAGCGCAAAAAAGAAAATATAAAAAAATCCATAGTTAAGACCCAAATGCATAATAGATCTGACTTCTCATTTTAATAATGCAGAAGTAGATGACATACTCTGAAATACTATTTCAATACAAATAAATTAAATATTGCTTTTCTGATAAATATACTTTTATAAAACATACCATATAAAATAATGACAATCATTAGTTAAGATTATTTTTCACCTTTTAATAGAATGTATGGTACCAGCAATGACATAATCAAGAAAGAGAACGGATAATGGTGTAACAGTACCAGAAGTGTATATAGGTGTTAGTTTAGATAGGTATTATTGTATATAATATTTACATTCATTTTTGAGTCATATTTTTGGGATGCTGAACCCCTGTTTGTTTATTTGTTTTTTAATGTAATTGTCTGATATTTTTTCACAATTATGTCATTTATTAATTCTTATTATTTAAAAAAAACAAAAAAAACACGTTAATAAAAGCTTTTGTTAAAGGGACATGCGGCAATCTTGAAATATTCATCAAACAAGTTGACGTCTTGGTTTATTTATCCACTATGAGTCTGTCTTTTTGACATTAAAGCGTTCTTGAATATAATTAAATAAAAGTTCTCTTTCCACTTTATGATGGACGGCGTGAGTTTATCGAGATTGTCGTATGTTCCTTTAATTCATCTTTAATTCATTTTTACATAAGGTTAGGCACAAACTTCTTTCTACCTCCATCCAAAATCATGGACCATCCAAATCGTGTTGATGATTTAAGAATGTGTGTAACTAATGGAGTTTGCATTGCACAAAGGCAACGTCACTGCTGGGTATATAAAAATACAACATTAAATTCTCTAATTATATTGACACTTATATTCATCAAGCTCTATGTTCCAGTGAGACAGCCAGTATCTCTCAATTATCTCCTTAACATTGTTTTGACTACAAATGTTAGGTAAAATTACCTTTGCCTCCATGAATGTACATGGTCTCGGTGACAAAAAGAAAAGAAAAGACACTTTTGACTTTCTAAAAAGTAAAAAAGAATCAGTTTACCTGTTACAAGACACTCACGTTACTGATGCGGAAAATAACTATATTCAAGTTCAGTGGGGATATGACTGCTATTTTAGTAATTTTTCAAGCCAGTCAGGAGGAGTTGCTATTCTTTTTAATCACAATTTTGAACTGAAAGTGCATTCAGAAATTAAAGATGAGGATGGAAATAAACTAATTCTTGATGTCTCAATCGATGGGAAACGGTTAAATATAATAAACATTTATTAATAGAGACGATCCAAATTTGTATCGTACTCTTTAAAATAATATTACATCCAGTGAATATCTTCAATAATAGCAGGTGACTTCAATTTGATATTAAATCCTGAAATAGACTATTTCGATTATGTTAATAATCCAAATGACAGAGATGTAGTGATTGAAACAATTGTTGAATGTAACTTAATAGACGTTTGGCGTGATCAAAATTTGGAAAATAGAGAATTTACTTGGTTTAGAAAAAATTCTAAAAAAAGAGCTAGGCTAGACTTTTTTCTTACATCCGATAATATTTATACGTATATTGATGAAACAAAAATCCTGCCAGGCTATAAAACTGATCACTCAATGATCCTTTCAAAACTTGATTTTAACAACTTTAATAAAGGTAACTCATATTGGAAAATGAACAACTCCCTCTTAAAAGATGCAGAATATGATGAAGAGATAAAAACACTGATAAAAGCAATACAAACTCAATACGCAAAAGTGGAGCAGTTACATGATATGGACGTCAACTTAACTAATGCAGCAGATTTACAACATAATATAGATGACCAACTTTTTTTTGATGTTTTGCTAATGGAAATTAGGGGGAAAACCATAGCATACTCTTCCTATAAAAAAAGACTTCAAAATAAAAGAGAAAATACTCTTCTAAATGAAATTCAAAATTTAGAAAAAGAAATACTATTAGAACATGACTTAATTGAAAATAAACGGAATGAACTATAAAAAACTAGAGGGAACAAAAATAAGATCTAGGTTGCCTGGACATTTATTTTTGGAATGTTGGATTTGGATATATTCTTTATTTCACTCAAACTTACTTGGATCAGAAGATTACTATCAAACAAAAAAAAATCTCTGAATATTTTCAATGATTTGTTTGCATGTTTTCTAAACTTCTCTTGTTTTCTAAACTTCTCTAGACATATAAATAAAGTACATAATCCATTCTGGAAAGATATCTTTATCAGCTATAAACTGTTCGCATGTAGTTCAGATCCAAAATCTTGGAGCAAATTTCATTGTGGTATAATCCACATATTAAGGTCGGACAAACTTCCATTTTTTTAAAACATTGGTATTCAGGAGGAGTAACTTTCATAAATGACATTATGAACCGTAACGGACATTTATTGACACTAATAGAATTTAGACAAAAATGTAACATTCAAACCAATGTTTTAGAATATGAAGGAACAGTGGCATCAGTCAGAAGTTATCTAAATAAATTTAACTTCCCTCATTTCTCGACCAATACTCCAACTCCTATAATACCGCTTCATATAGGAATAATTCTTAAAGATGAAAAAGGATGCAGATCCATTTATGATGCGATGCCATCCAATAAAACTGCAACAGAGTTAGCAAGAAAATAGATAAATGATTTGCATATTACACAAAATATATACTGGTCTAAATTATTTTATCTACCTTTCAAATCGACAAAAGACTCAAATCTGCAATAGTTGCAATTCAGAATAAATCATAGAATTTTGGGAACAAACTATTTACTTAAAAAAATGAATATTTCTAATACAGACATCTGCTCTTTTTGCAATGAAGATATAGAAACAATTAAACATCTATTCTATGAATGTTATGTAGTAAAAGACTTTTGGCGAACACTTGCAAACTTCTTCTATAATAAATGTAAGAATATTAATACTGTATGGTCGGTAACTGACATCATCTTTGGAAATGATAAGAATGATATTGTTTTAAATAATCTCCTCCTTACTGCCAGAAAATTTATATTCAATCAAAAATTAAAAAACACTAATCCTACTTTAACATTTTCAAAAGCTATATTCAAATACTGTTTAACGTTGAGAAATATATAGCCTGCAAAAATATGAAACAAGACTTTTTTGAAAAGCAATGGGGAAAATACATGATTTTATTATAAAAAAAAAAATTAACAAAAAAAATCACAAAAAATAAAACCTGGTGGACCTGATTTCAAAAAACATCTTAGTTTGGACTTGATGAATCCAACATCTGTTAATTTATGTATATTAAGATTCCCACTTTGTATATAAGTTCTCCATTAACTCCATTAGTGCACACTATTATTTCTCCCTTTTATAATATCACTTTATATGTTTTTCATTGAGTTTCTATGTTCAACATAAAAAGCTATTCCAACATGACATGCTTCTAAAATGTGTAACAGGTAACTGTTGTAAAGCTAAACATTAATGCTATTCATGTTATCTCCCCTGTATACAGGGCAATATAATATATCGCTTTACCTCCCTTGCTAGACATGACTATGGAAATATACTTTCTGATTCTTATATAAGTGAACTAGATGTAACATTGATGTGTAATAGAGAAGACATGTGATATTTCTCATGGATCATTGACTAGTTTCAAATGAATTCTCAGTAAATAAATCTTTATAACATATTGTTGTAATTGCTCATGATTGGAACTGAAACAAAAGCCCAGTATAAAATACTGAATATACAAAAATCTGACGACAGATCATGTCCGTCATGTATTAGTCAGTAGTGCTTTTAAATCTTACATTGAATATTAAAATAGTTATTAGGCAGGTACAGTTAAACAATGACATGTTCAGATATAAAGGGCTGTATGTCTCAAATCCAATCATTAGTTGTAACCGTACGAGCTACATGCTAGAAAAACATACTTTCATATATTACATAGTCTCATATAATATTTCCAGATTGTACATTTAGCAAAAAATAATAATAACACGATAATATATTCACTAGATGCATGTATATATGTAGAACTCAACAACAACGTTGTTAGAAATAGAAAAAAAAAGTTACAAAAGAAATAAAAAATAAAAAAAATATTTAAATTGATATCTGAAATAAGAAAATGTTCATGCATATTTATAGAAATATGATCATATGAGGATCATGTTGTGATACCCGGAGTACTGTTCACTCAGTGAGATACATATTTAAATAATGTGAAAAAAACACAATGAAGTAATTTAAAAAGTAAAATATAGTGTTGTGTGCGAGTGCTTATATTTCACCTATAAATGATGTGATTGATACTCATGAATATTTCTATTTCTTAAAGCATTTCGGATAAAGTTGCTCGTACATTTAATAAGTTCATATTTTGTGAAAATTAGTTTCACTTTTTCGTTATCAGATAACATTCTATCAGGAAAGAATTGATCAAATTTATTGTTTAGCATGTGCCTATATCCTTCATATTTGCTACAATGTAGCAAAAAATGTTTTTCACTCTCCACCGCATTTATTAAACACTGTTTACAGAGACGTTGTTTCCTGGGGATACAACGATAACGTCCAAGCTCAATTTCAATTGGGAAAAAACTAGTCCAGCAACCCTCCTTCGGTAATCGGTTTTCAATTTATTTTTCAACCTAATACCTTAGTCCAGATAAGCCATGCATACAATCCAGGGAAAACCTACCCTTGTCTTGAAATGTCATTAATTTTAAGCACGTTTTGCACATAACTCTGAGATAAAGATACTTATTGGCTCAAAAATGTTTTATTGATTAATTTGTTGCTGTAATATGTTCTCAAAATGAAGGAGTCAATGAAAAACAACACATTTTGCGGAAAATCTGAGCTGAATTTTAGTCGCCGGTATTGTCGCTAAGCACGTGACCATGACGGTGAAGGTATACAATATCTAATCGTTAAATGCCGGCGTGTTTGAATAGTTCCAAAATAAGACGCTAGTGCTATACATTGTTAGTCTTCACTTTCAGATGACAATAGAGGAGAAGATACCCTCTTCTTTATATATATATATATATATATATATATATATATATATATCAAGAACGTTTTTTAAAGCCGCCCCATATATGGGGACATAGTAGATCGGGGCTGCGGTGGTAAGATGGCATGCTCCTACTGAAAAGGTCATGAATGTAAAAAAAAAAGAAGAGAAGATTGAACGCTGGAAGGTCAACGTCAATAGCAAAGAAAAAAAGAGTATGATAATGGACCTTTGGAAATGGCCGAAAACGACACATAAGAAATATTGCAGTCTCGGTTTGATTGAGACTGTTCATGAGCGGTAGTGAAATATGCTAGCTACCGCTCACGCCCTCTAGCCCCGGGTTGAGCAGAACTCAATATTCATAAAATCAACAGTACACAATTTTAACCATCCTAAAGATGGCATGCATACGGCGGTGGACATGGAGTTATTTGCTTCCCCATGTCGTACGACGTATGGTCCCAGTATGTAATAAAATTAAATGCCCCGAAGAGCGAAATAAAAATAATGGAATTAAGTTGGGAGCAGCGGTTATGAAGCCTGCATATCACAAGTAACAGCCAAAAGACTAAATTAAAAAGCAGACAACATATCCTATAAGCGGTTAAACAAAACCCAGAGCCTTTTATAGGCCGGAGTAGTGGAACCACCGAATCAAAAATTAAGTAAGAAAACAAAAGAAATTGAAAATGTACCACCGATAACTAAATATAAGTATCGGGCTCAGCGATCTCCAAAGATCGAATGAATAACAGTACTGATAACTTCATTTAAAGAATTGTTTACCTCAAGCGAATATACATGTACAAACTGAAGTCTTCTCTCCTCCGGAAACGGTAAAAAATGTATTCCTCCAGTACTTTCTAAGATTAGCCTTCCCAAAATGTACACGGTCATACATTTCTCTAAAAAAATCCGTCACTTAAGGGGGGCTAATCTCCGGAAGTACTGGATGCATCGAATTATTCTTTGCGGCGGAGGAAATAACTCACTTTGGAGTGGTACTTGTGTTTTAGTTGAGTACAATTCGTTAAATATTAAGAAAGTTAGGAAGCAAAAACCTGAATCAAGCGTGCGGTTTACATTTTACGATTAACAAGGGTCTCCATTGGACACAAATACGCCCAATCTGCGGGCGAAATGAAATGGAAGGAGAAGTAATTACTAGTAATGACAGCAATTTTATTTTTGTAAAAGTTGAATTGAAATGGGGTTTTAAGGCGTACTAACACATGAAAGGTTATTTTTGTAAGAACTATTAACGCGCTAGTTTTATTAAATATTCTGATATGATGTTGGTAATATATTAAAATAAAATGTTTTAAAGAAATGTATATGCACGAATTAACTGTTGAATTACCGGCGAATTGATGCTTTGCATAAATTTTTTCTTGTTTGTAACAGTGATAAATGATTGTAAGTGTAAGTGCCGCGAAATAATACGAACTCCGTTGTTACCAAGGCGATTGGACTGGATTGAAAAACAAATATTCAAGTTATTGAGCGGACATCATCCAAATTGTCAACGTTCAATAGTTAAAGAGCCATAACTCCGTTGTCTGGTTTCCGAACTTGACCTAGATATTATGCCCATAAACATTATTTCAAAGTTTCATAAAGATTTAACAACAAATACTCAAGTTATTGAGCAGACATTGTTAAAATTGTCACTTTTCAAAAAATTAACTCCGTTGTTTACCGGGAAGATTTTCTATAAAGGTCCATAACTCCGTTGTTACCGGGGCGATTAGGCTGATTTTCGAATTCATATAGTTGACCGAGATATTATGCCCATAAACTATTATGCCCCTTAACATTATTTCCAAGTTTCATAAGGATTGGATAATATTTGTTTGAGTTACAGAGCGGACATCGCAAAACTTAACGGACAGACGGACGGACAACGCCACGACATAACTGGTCCTGTCTTAGGACGGGCGTATAAAAAAGTCAATTGGTTTTGCCACCGTGATTAAACTAAAAGGATGTAGACTGTTCTTTTTTTTCTCTACCTCCACCACAGAAAAACATTACATGTGTTGAAAATGACCCAAAGCGCCATACCAAAAATTAACTTCTTAGATATCTGTGTGCCAGTGTGTGGTATTACAGATATTTGAAGTAATTTCAAATCAAGATCAGCCTCTGAGACGGTAACTTTCTGTACTCCCTGGAGGAGCAAGTAGAGATAATACTACTTTAATTATCCCGCTTTATGAACACATACATACACTGCCAGTCTATTGGTTTAGTTAATAATCTCATAGTTGTTTATGATAAAGCTTAAATCATATTTTGAATGTAAAATTTAAAAACTGAGTTGTGACATTTCAACTAATGTCTGTTCGAAAGATTACCATTATATGGTTATAATGGATTGCAACTTAAAATTAAAACATAAGTAAACTAACAGTGAATGTATCGTTGTGTAGCAACAAGTCGATCAAATTAAGTGATATTTTTCTCTCAAAAAAAAAACTGAATTGCTAATCAAGCCTAAAGCTCTTCCAGTGTCAATATTTAACTAAATTATCAAACAAAGCCAACATACTACCAACTGACGAAATACCATGATAAAATAAACATTTTTAATAAACCGAAATGGAGGTAATTTCAAAATAATTAATTTGGTGTCACTGTTTTCCACTTGTTAATTTAAAGGGACAATCTATGTTGATATTTTAAAATACTCACCGTTAGTTTTTCTTCATAACTTGCATTTGTTTAATCATTAATATAAATTATAAGAAAGAACAGTATGATGATAATTATTGTTGCATATTACTGACTGTTCATTATATTGCTCCAGTAATAGTTTCACAACATAGTAGAATAAGAACAAAACAAAAGGCAAAATATGGCTCTTGAGCATGGGTTGTCATCATAAAAATCCCTTCAGTATTTCTTTTACAAAATTGCAAAAAACAAAAACAAAAAAAAAACACCCACCAACAAATTGAAACCTTTGACCCATGCTAACAATTAAAACAAACTCACAATTTTAAATAAAAAAAATTAATAGTATAATAATAAACATTAAACCGAAAAAAGTTTTAAAATATTTTTCTTGAACAACCAAAAAAAACATTAAAAAAAACACATATAATGATAAAAACATACATACAACATATTTACATATATTACACTTTAATAACAAAAAAAGTCAAACGGGTGGTCTATTATTGGCCGTTGGGTAATATAATCGAAAACCTCGTTAGCGAACAAGTTCTGTATAAATAATGGTATTTACGTCCATGTTCGTGATTTTCAAATAGCCACTTAAACAATTCCTGTATACTTTTTTTTCCTTTGTCATCTTTCAATAGTGTTATACGCCATCTTCTCCTGTGTTTTAGCCTGTTTTGTACAGCAAGTCGATCTTTACTCCTTTGGATTAAAATACCCTTAGTATTCTTCTCTATTGACCACCACCAATGTGCTGTTTGAAATACAATAAACTTATGATGAAAGATTTCAGAAGTCACTTGAAATATAGAGAGTGGATGTTTGTAGACATATACGTGTAGTATGTCCTCTGTTACATCCAACAGATCCTTAAGTTTGGGCACTAGTTCATTGTCTTTGAAAAGTAATTATCAAGGTCATCATGGTCGATAGAGAAACCTGCGGGCCTTGGGGTTGAGTCAGCCTCTGGGACAATGTAAATGTTGTTTGTCCATTGTCCTCCTGTACTGTTTGTCGTCGAGGACATCTCTGGTAGAAAGGAAAAAAAAGGAACAGCCACATAAATTTGGATCACAATACATATGCAATATTTATACAATTTTACACTTTTTAACTATACAGACAATACATGAAATCATAATTACAGTATGTCTAAACGTTCTCCAGACAACACTGAAAGTAGAATTACAATCACATTAATATCATGAATTCAAATATGGAGCACAGGTTTGATAGTCTAAAAATAAATATTCAGCATGATACCCTATTATATTATCAAACTGGTTTTATTTATTATTCATTCAGCTACAATTATAAATAATAAATGAATAATACATACATAATAAAAGAAACCAGATATGCTATGATAAGTTCCAAATGACGAATAAGGGTTGAAGAATCAGTTCTTTGCTCCGAATTCGACAGCTAATAAGAAATTGGGTTATTTATTGCAGATGTTTGCTTCATTCCTTACACGAGATGTTGAGTGGTAAAACAACATTGAAAACAAATTCTTTCAAAGTGATCTGCAAAAAAAAATGCTTTAAATCGGCATTCTTCTTCGAACTCAAGCTTCAAATAAAAAGGCAGAATGACATAAAAGAAAGTGTATGTTTTTCATTACACACACCGCAATAATTTTCTACCAAGAAACATCAATAAACCATTTTAAAACACTAAACTTGAAAGTGAACGATCTGGATTACTATGAACCTATTTTTACTCATTCACAAACTGGTGATGATCCCTTAAAAAGAAACATAAATAAATCTTTATTTACATTATCTGGCGAGCCAAAAATGTGATTCAAAATGAACATATTTACATAGAACATTGATAAACTCTGAAAAACGAATGAGGATCGAGGAACCAATTCCAACGGGGTAATTTATTGTTGATATTTGCTTCATTCCTCATACGAGATGGTGTAGTGGTAAAAATTATAAAAACAATTTTTCTAGTACGGAAAATCAGTAATGGATGTAGATACATGAACGAGACGTAATAGTTGGCCATTACATAAGTAGCTCCATTAACGTCTGTATATTTTTGGTATTAATTAAAGCACTGTTGAGTTCCGGTTTATTTCCGACGCACATGCGCAGCAGGGAAAGTATTACGGTTTAACGAACGCCATTTTGCTTTGATGACATAGACGGATCCTGGTGTTCAGTAGATCGACGGTATACGTTACATTGGACATTTCAAGCCATTGTAATAAGTGCAAAATCGTGGGCGAAAATATTTTTGGGCGAAGGTAAGTACCGTAGATAAGTTTTGGTAGGTAATATGGCATATGATGGTTTTCGTGGAGAAGTAGGTCAAGTTTCACGGGGCTGTCCGCAAGTTCATGAATGTGTGGCTATGGCTGTGGGCAGTGTTGAGAACTTGTCACACGCCATTACTGGGCTTATGTGATAGGGCTGTTGTGGAGTGTCTGTATGTATTTATAAGAATATGTTGAGTGTGAAGCAGTTGGCCTATGTGGGGCATGTGTGTTATTGTTTTTCTAGGTTGTTATTGTTTGCGCATGCGCATAAGTTACGATCAAGCTGTCACTCACTTTGAGCTGTCACTTTGCGACAGCCATCTTGAAAATTTTATTTGTGTTGTTGTTGGTTTTTAGTTCAAGCAGGAAGTGTTGGTGAAGACTTCATTTGAAAGGACAGGTAGGTAAATGTAACATTCATGTAGTGTGGAGGTGACGTAACTATGAATCGTGAAGTGGAATCAAAATAGCTGTCGTTGTGTTTTTTCGAGGAAGACTTTTGGCGGGAAAGTTTCTTGTTCATTCGTTTGCTCGCATAGATGGTTCGAAATACCTTTCAAGAGCATTACTACGTCTTGCACAATAAGTGAAGAAATTATGTTTTTATGAAAGCTGAAGTTAAACAGATTTCCGCACGCCACAGACCTTGATGGGTGGTCCTCGTGAGAGGCTGCTGTCAATGTCTTCCCAGCCATGTCGAAATTGATTGTTTGTTTTGGTATGGTAGTTTTAGTTTGAGGTGGAGACGGACCACCAGTTTTCCTGGGTTGAACCAGTACTGTACACCTGCTGATGCTTATGGATGAAAAGGCAAAGTAAATGGTTGCTGCGCATTTTGGAAAGTGAACCTGGTGACGTAGAAAAGTATGTCATTGACCAAAAGTGACACAGAGACCGATCACAGAGCAAACAGATCAAAGCATTGAATCGGTAGTTGCTCATAACTGCGATAGTTGTGTCTCCGCGATAGTATAGAATGATAGAGAGAGAAAGCGATTGTCTTAAAGGGTTTGCTGTCTGAAATATCACTTGAAAATGTGAGAAAGCCATGTAAACGCTTGTTGTTCCCAACAGGGTGAGAAAGGTCGTGACAGTACAACACAGGCAAACATTGCATGTGCCGCAAAGTTTTGTTTCTCTAAATAGTTGTGCACGACGTCGTACGTGTTTTTTTTGTATTCATGTGTAAATATGCGTTTTGAGGGCAATTTGATTGCATGTCCTGTCTTACAGATGCCTCGTTATATAATAAAAGCCTGTAAAAGGCGTATTCTGTACAGGCCTGTTCCCAACTGTAAATTTGACTATTTTCCCCTAAATCTAGCAGGGATGTGTCCAAATCAGAAGGCAAAATTTGTCTGAAAGTGTGAAGAAAAGGAATAAATATGCAATGTTTGAAAGCGATTGTCTTAAAGGGTTTGCTGTCTGAAATACCACTTGAAAATGTGAGAAAGCCATGTTAACGCTTGTTGTTCCCAACAGGGTGAGAAAGGTCGTGACAGTACAACACAGGCAAACATTGCATGTGCCGCAAAGTTTTGTTTCTCTAAGTAGTTGTGCACGACGTCGTACGTGTTTTTTTTGTATTCATGTGTAAATATGCGTTTGGAGGGCAATTTGATTGCATGTCCTGTCTTACAGATGCCTCGTTATATAATAAAAGCCTGTAAAAGGTGTATTCTGTACAGGCCTGTTCCCAACTGTAAATTTGACTATTTTCCCCTAAATCTAGCAGGGATGTGTCCAAATCAGAAGGCAAAATTTGTCTGAAAGTGTGAAGAAAAGGAATAAATATGCAATGTTTGTCTGCTGTGGGTCTGAGAAGTTATAATTATAATTAAGGTATATAATGTAGGGAAATTTGTCAAATCATACATTTTGCCCAAGATGAGAGAAAGTGCGTTCTTCTCTACCAAAATGGGCAGGCCTGGGCCTCTTCCAAGTTTGGTGCAAAGAAGCCCTGGAGTGACGTGTGTGCTACAGAAAATAATATGTGACCTTGTGTTTTTCAAAGATATTGTGTTGTCTTGTGTTTGCAGTGTTCTGGTTGGGTAGGCAGCTGCTAGACGATTGTGGAGTTTGCAGCCTATATGCATTGTGGTGCCCTTCAGTTTGTATACAGGTATGTGCTGATGGTATTCTTTATGTACCTTATATGTTCTCGTGCATTGTTAATATAATACATGTCGTGGGTAAAGCGCCGTGACGCAGATGGCATATGGAACGTCTTACAGCTGGGTTGTTCAACTGGCATGACCCAGATGGGAAAGGCACAGCATGTCAGGTGTTAAAATTGTAAGCGAGAAGTGTTTGTGGTGAAAAGTTAAGTGCAACATTTCAGTTTTGTTGAGTGTTGTGAGAATATGGCAGTTTAGTAGCGAAGTAGTTAGCGATTTGTGGGAATGCTCACAATTTGAAGAATATGTGCAATGGCTGTATTGAGAAACTCATGCATGGTACTTCCTTTTCAGGGAGAGTAGACAATTGAGAGGATAGATGGGTAGATATATATTCATTTATGGTGCAGGTTATGAATAACTCAGTAACTGTGACGCGATTCATGAATAGTTATCGGGTGTCATTGTGAGAATGGCTGTGGAAGGCTTATAGTGGATTATTTTCTTTTACATCATTTGTTAGCTCACAGATACATGGTGCGAAACTGCTTCCAATATTATTATTGTTGTTGCAAGTTGTCATGTGCAAATAGGCAATTGAAGGGCAATTGCATTCGCTTGCTGTTGTGGGGTATTGCATGTTTGATGATGTTGTGGCTGATAAATTGTGGTCTTTTGTATGTGGGAATGAATAATATGTGACGGTTTGACATGCGCTAACCTGGAGGGGTGGGAATACAATTTGGTACAAAAAGCGATGGATTGACGTGTATGATACTGGAAATATTGCCTGATCGCATGTATGTAAATCTTCCTTGCATTTGTGGAGAAAGCCTGTATTATACAATACTGTGTTTCCTTGTCTTTGCAGTGGTCTGCTTCAGGTGGCAGGTGCTAGGCGATTGTGGATTTTGCAGCCTGTTTGCAGTGTGGCGACCGTTGCTTTCTATTAAGGTAAGTCCTGATGGTAGTCGATGTGTAGCTTATATGTTATAGTGCAATGCATGTGTGATAGTGTCGTGGGTAAGGCGCCATGTGAGAAAGTGAGTGCACCGTTACAGCTTTTGTGGTGTTTTGAAAGTACGGCCTTTAAGTCGAAAAGTAGCTTTTGCTTTACGACACTGGTCGCAATTTGACGAATCTGTGCAAAGGCAGCATGCAGTACTGCACATGCATGGTGCTTTCATTTCACAAACAATTGATATGAGGGGTTAGGTTTGCAGGCCTGTCATGGGTATTCTTTTCTTGTGCAAGTACTACCAAAATGAGAGGAGAAGGAGCCACATGTGAGAAATAAGAGCCGAAGTCGTGAAAGTTGGAGTCTTTTTTCACCATAGAACAAAGTCATTTTGAAAATAAGCGGCATATATGTATTGATACATTTTGGTCTGGCAGGCACATTTTACTTCCTGAAATCAAAATCAATCAGTAGAGCTTCAAGGTCATTGACCTCTTGTTAAAAAATAAGGTTGTAGCGACTATTTCTTGAAAACTAAAAGTGATATTGATATGGGACTTTTTCTAAAATGATCAGCATGACATGATGGTTATGCGAGTCGAACATTATTTTGATTCGACGTTAAACATGGCTGCCAGTGGCCATCTTTGTTTACACAGAGTTATATAATGAAAGCTTGTAGCGACTACTCCTCTGAAACTACTTGACTGATTTTCATGAAACTTCACAGGAATGTTGCTCTTGATGTCTTATTGATCCTAGCAAAATTTCAGGTAGGCCGGAAATTCAAGATGGCCGCCATGGCTAAAAATAGATTTTCAAAATACAAGTTTGTAACGATTACTTCTTGAAAAAACTATGTGATATTGATATGGGACTTTTTCGAAAATGGTCAGCATGACATGATGTTGGTCCTTGTCAAAAATTGTTTTTATTCGATGTTAAAGATGGCTGTCAGTGGCCATCTTTGTTTACATATAGTTACATAATGAAAACTTGTAGCGACTATTCCTCTGAAACTAGTTGACGGATTTTCATGAAACTTCACAGGAATGTTGCTCTTGATGTCTAATTGATCTTAGCAAAATTTCAGGTCGGCCGGAAATTCAAGATGGCCGCCACGGCTTAAAATAAATTTTAAAAAAACGAGTATGAGCGACTACTTCCTGAAATCAAAATCAATCAGTAGAGCTTCAAGGTCATTGATCTCTTGTTTGTTGTTGTCGATTTTCCGCGCTTATTTTTTTTGCCCACTCCCCGACGAATGTCTGCGTGGAAGGGAATAAATCTTAATGAAAGTGTACGAGGATAATTGCAGACCATAATATTAAATGTGTTGTTAGATAATATGGCACTTTCTTTATTTGAATAACAATAAAATCTCCACATACTGCCTGTCAGCTACTACAGTGTCTGTGAGTACACAAATGTACTTGTTGTATAGTGGTGAAAATAATGTTCAGGTTATATGCTGCAGGGCGAGAGGTAAATTGGTAAGGGCGAGTAGCTTTTTGGTTCCACTAGTCCTGCAGCGTGAGTGGATTTTTCCAAATTTTTACACCCCTGCTTCGGTTAGATTGTAATTCGTCAATAAGGTAAACACGCATTGCTACGAAACCCAGATTATGAACAACTCAGTAAAATATGTATATTGTAATACTCCAAGATGCACCACATCTTGAGATATCTCAATATATGTCCAATTTATCTTGAGATGCTCCATGTTGAGATATCACATTTTATCGTGAGATATCTCAATTTACATTGACATTGAGATATTTGTATTCAGATATCTCAATTAATCCCCATAAATCTCAGTGTATATCTCAATTTATCTTGAGATAACTGTTGAGATATCTTAAGTTGTTTTGAGATAATTATCTTCAGATCTCTCTATGAGTCTTGTGTCATTGATATCTCAAAATGAATTGAGATATATTTTACAATTTCTCAAGATGTATCGCAACTTATCGTGAGATATGTAACTTGCGATATCTCAAGATCCCATGTGACTTGCGGTCGGTATATGCAATTTTAGTAGGATTTTCTAAGTTTGAGTTGGGCTTTATGGCATTTAAAAACTAACCATTGATGTAATTCTTGAGTTTGCCTTTGCACTGTTTCCTTATGTTGACAGTTTGCTATCACTAATGTCCCGTTTAAGTACCGGTTGCTATGGTATTTTGATGTCATAGTAAGATGACGTTAAAATTAGAACAGCATGTGGCGTGACGTCATGTCACATGACGTCATTATGTCGTGTCGCGTTAAAAAAAAAATTGCATAATATAGCGGCTTTATATAAATTGAGTTTTAGGAGGCAACCTTTCAGAGTGGAAATGACTTCTGATCGCACATTTCAGACCTTTTCTATGCTATGGAAAAAAAACAGACTGAAAGAAAAAAATTGCAAAAAGCTGTTAAGCGGGCTATTTCAGTGCTCTCTTAAAAAGGTGCTGTTAGGCATGGATGACATTTATAATAATTATGACGCACATGTTTGATGTTTTCAGTTTTGAGTAGAGTTTATTTTGGTGTATTCGATTATGCATTCTTTGGGTTTTTGGAGCCCGCAGTTAGTAAAAATCATGTCGTGCATGTAAATTTTACAAGCGGGCATGTTAAAAACAAGAAGAAAATGCCAAAATAAATCGGAATGAAATCAGACACAGAGAAACAGATAACTTTTGCATCAATTGGGTAAATACCCACTGTTTTTTTAAAAAATGGGTATTTTGAATTTTAATTGGGTATTTTTTTTCCGGATACCCACTGATTTTTATTTAATTGGGTATTTTTATCCTACCCGGATGTTTTCATTTGAGTATTTCCTTGAAAAATTAACTTACAACAAACAAAACACATAATCAAACATGTTTTATCACTTTTATCATTATGTTGTGTGCATACTGTATTTAATAGAATATAAGATTTTTTTTTTTAAACCGGTATCTGTGGTCATATGTAAACTGTAACACATGCCTTGTGAATCGTAGACAACAATGAAAAGTACATCATCTAACATTATTTTTGAAATTTGTTTTGCCTCCTTTGACTTACTGTGGTCAAAATAGTTACTAAATGTATTTATTTGTGTTTTATTGCGGGGTTTTTATCCGTCCGCGTTTGTTCACATTCGCCGACATTTTTAACCGACGCTTGATTTAGATCGCCGAGCGCCTACACGATATAAAAAGGGTACAGGCAAAAATGAGTAAATCGCGCACAATTTAAACTGAATTTCGGAACCAGTCTGTTCACTCGGCAGTTTCGGTCTTTTACCTATATTTGATTTTGTTTCGAGATATTGTGAGAACTCTGGGCAAATACGCGATCGATTTGAAATGAAAAATTGCACAATACGCTAGCAATTTGCGAGGAATTGCGTATCAGGCATTTCTTTTGCGTTTTGATACGCATGGTTTTGTATTTATATTGCTTTTTCTACCATTTTATTTGCGTATTTACGCAAATACGCACCTTATCTGGAGCTCTGCAGACACAAAACTTAACGACAGCTTGTATACTAAATTTAAAGTCGATTTTTATTTTGTTTATACATATACATCGCCGGAAACAACTCGGTTTCAGAACAGACTGGTTTTCAATTTTATTTGCTATTTACGAACGACGTTGGGGACGAATGAGCAATATTCAGTATGAATCAATACCGCATTTCCGGTCTATTTTGTAACCTCCATGTACGATGAGCTTTCTTCATTATTTCGAAAGAGCTTAACCCGGCTGAAAAAAAGAATGCAGACGTTAGTGACTCAAAAAAACAACACTTATTAAACCGAACGCGTAATTTTTATACCCAGTGACTGAGAATAAAGTGTCAAAAAAATCAAGTTCTTTATTTTATTTAATTATTTATGATATTATTCTAGAGAACATGTAACTTTCTGTGACAATATACGTATCAATTTATATATGTATCAATTTTGTCTAAAAATAACACTCAAATTACACTTAAAAAATTCGGGTCTATAGATATGTGTTCGGCTAGTAAATATTTATGTCATATGCCCGATGGGCTAGTAGAAAAGTGCGATACATAGGGATCACTTTGTCGTCAGTCCGTCATGACAACTTAGCATTGGTTATTACTTTCTCATTTCTTGATATTTCTGCATCAAACATTCAATATATACTCATCATGACAACTTCGACATGACCATGCTAAAACATAGTCAAGATCACACTGAAGGTCATTATATGGCTTAAATACTCGTTTTTTTCTTCATGAAAATTTAACGTTGCCTATAACTTTCTCATTTTTGTCTCGCCTTTTCGAAGAAAAAAGAGACATACATGTTGCTTTTCCGGCAAAGGCGGCGTCAACATTCAAGACCGCTGTCAAATTGTCGATGTGCGATATTGTCGATGTGCGATAGACTCCGCCCACTGTTCCCCGTCTTGCTGTCGATCAACTGGTTTGTGACCCCGCGCTCAATATTATCCACATATTCAACTGCGTTATCGAGCCGTGTAAAACATTAAATATAACATGGCGCCCTCTAGTGGCTAAAGTGGCTTTTCAAAACACAAAGTTTGCTTACGAATTAAAAAGGTACATATGCACTGATAAGACTAATTAGTTGTACACACGGTAGCGTAAACTGGAACAATGGCAAGTGTGAACCGATGTTTTGATCAGCTGTCTTTGAAATTGGTACAATTTTAGAATGAAGTGGATTTTATTACTTACTCTGACAGTCTCTGTGCATGATATAAGTGTTGTATGTAGCATTTCTGAATTTTGTCTCACAATGCAGCGCCGCGATCTTTCTAGTTGGAACTTCTGTTAGTTGAACTTGTTTTATATGCCACAGCTTAGCCTTACATTTTTAAATATATTTATTTTATTTCTATGAATGTTAGTAGGTATATTGAAATACATTTAATGAAAATACTAAATGGTCTAATCAATGGTGACAAGAGTCTGTACTTTTATATTTTCTTATTATATGCATGCATTCATTCTGTCCTTTTTTGCGTTTCAGTCGACAATTTTTAAAAATTAAAATAGCATTAAAGTAAATACAATTTTTTTAACTTTTTGGATATTTTACAGCTCCACTTTTATAAGTAATTTTAAGCACTAACGCAGAATGCATATGATGTGGACATATTGATACCCTTTACATGTAGGTTAATGACGCATACTTTTTTAACTAACTGTTGATGTGGACGCAAACGCAAAGTTTTAGCGCCTCCTATTCATTACAAAATATCTCGGCAAAAGTCTGGCTAAAGACTTTCTAATCCGGCTAAAGGAATTTTTAGGGCTTTAGCTAGATTTGGCTAAAGGGTTTAAAATCCTAGCGCTAGCCTAGCGATGTGTGGTTTTACATATAGTGGACGTGTACTTTGCTGAATTTACTTGTTTTCACTGGTTTCTTTTTAATGAAGTGTTGGAATTAATTTATAAGCATAACCTGCAGCTTCATCTGGCACAAACAAAGGGCATACTTTAAGAGTTAAGATCAGCGCCTAGAATGGATTATGTAAATATACATAATTTGAAGTAAAATATGTTTAATCTAAATTTAAGTTGGCTGATTAATTTTCTGTACGCTCTGTGCTGTTGGGAACATCTCTGTAGTGTAAGGAAGCATGCTTTTCTTTCGAGAAAGAAAAGAGATCCAGGTTCAAGTCCTGGCGGGGAACCTGGCACACTTACTGAGCTGTACAAACTTAGTTCTGGGATAATCACAACTTTAAAATAAATACATATAAAATTGTTCATTACACAATTATACTAGTGTTAAAAAATCATTCCATAATATTTATTTGCACTTCCATGAAAGTGAAGCGGCTATACGTAGTGTTACCCTTATCGTGAAATATGGAAATGTTTGTAACTGTATATAATACATTCATCCGAACTGGCATTTTGAAATCAAACAAAACCAAAAGACGAAAGTCAATGAAACTATAAGGCTTTGAATACACTCATTATATAACTTCATTGTTTTATTTATAAAGAACTGAAGTCGGCAAACACAGATTGTGTCCTCTCCCCCATTTTGGACATGTGTCACTTCACTGATAACCGATCGGTCAAATTCTTGCTAATATGTCATGCTACTACTACCATCCTTTCACTGCCTTTCAAATATGTCCGTACTCCCCATGCTATAATACATGTATTATAGCTTTTCTTGTTCCAAGATGATCTGCCAAGAAAAGAAAAGGGTAGACTTTAGAGAGATATTAAAGAATCACAATGTGATTTAAAAAAAGTAGTTGAATTACTCACACTGCCATGCTTGTATACGTTGAATCATTAAGATTAGGATGATCGGACCAAAAAAAAAACACTGAATTTAAAGGAACATGTAGCTACAGAACTATTGCCGAAGACCATAAAAAGAAACTGGAGTGTCACGAAAATGTTTTTTTCCTATTCTAACAATAATCTGTTTTTAGTAAGAAACATCAAGAAAATATTTTTGATGATCCGGTGAAAAACAAATCTTTAAAAAATACGAATAAGAAACTGGAGCATCATGAACACATGTTTTACCCATTAACAAACAATGATGTTGGTGTCGTAGGATTGAGATTTGTGTCGTTTTTATTACACAAATAAAATAGAAAAATAAATAATGGATGTTGTTTTTCATTTGATTCCTTAATCTAAACGTGAAACAGCACGTGTATAGCAGTATTTCAAAACCCCATACATTTCCTCCAATACGCCTTATATACATCTTATTAACGTGTACTTTTCCAATAGCTTTATTATTTAAATACTCAAAATACCCACTAACACCAGTTACTAACATGTGATCCTTAGCTACACAATGCAATGTAGATTTACTAATGCAACGGTGTGTTGCATCATTCGCCATCTACACGTTGACCCGTCTGGTCAAGAGTATCTATGTGTTAATAAACATATGCAATATATCCAAGATATACATATTATTTCAGCCAAGTGACATATTTATGTTTTAGTTTGTACTCTGAAAAATGTATAAGTTGAAAATATACTTATGAATAAGTTAATAACCATTTAATGTACAACAAATTCCATCATGCCATCAATGTATGCTATGTGTTCACCATTTGTGCATTTGTAATAGGATTGAGCGTGTGAGTCGCCATCTACACATTGAGCAATGTGGTCAAGAGAATATATGTGTTAATAAACATATGAAAGATATACATATTGTTTCAGTTTCAGTATATCCTGTCCCAGTCCAGAATTGTACCTCCGACCCAAAACAAATGATGCCACATATGAAACGTAGAACATAACTACAATAACTCAACCCGTGACAACTGGCGGCCACAATAAGGATTCCGACTTAAAGGACAGCAATTAAATCAGTTACAGAAGCTTAAAGCTACACAATCCCGATAAAAGGCACACTAGAACTGAACAAATCTAACGGTTATTACGCATGTTGTACTAAGTGATTACTGTATACGTGTGGGTTCATATATACAACATGCGCACTACCTAAATTGACTGAATTTTAATGAGATAAGACGGTACAGTATGAGACGCTTCGGGTACTTTGTGAATCAACCACTGGTCTTATAACGGGTATAAAAGCGGATTTTAGCAGACGCATTTTACCACCAAACTGATGAGACCAATCTTCAGTAGAAAGACCTAATAGGAAATTCAAGTCATTAGAAACTGAAAATGAAGCTAAAGATGTACTTACTCAAACAACATTATAAGTCCATATTTATATATAATCCAAAACAATACCTATAATTAAACGTAGCCGCCTTTTAACAAAAACCCTTTCCAACTATCCCGTTGCATCTATACACATAATCCTCCATTGTTATGTGTGTGTGTGTGTGTGTGTGTACTATATATACAAGAAAAATGACCCAGACGACGTAAATAATTATCGAGCCATAACATTAGTAAGCTGCTTATCAAAAATTTTTACAGGTATTTTAAATAAAAGAATTAGCATGTGGTGTGATGAAAGCAATATTGTATCAGATGCTCAGTTCGGTTTTAGGCAAGGTCGCTCTACCATTGATGCCATATTTGTTTTGAATTGTATTATACAGAAACTACTGAATGAAAACAAGCGGTTATATTGTACGTTTGTAGACCTTAAGAAGGCTTTCGACAGTATATATAGAAATGGCCTTTGGCTAAAACTTTTTAAGCTAGGAATTAAAGGTAAATTGTTAAGAATTATACGCGACATGTATGACAAAGAGAAAAAATCTTGTGTACGCCATTGTAATAATTTTTCTGAGTTTTTCGAATGTGCAATAGGTCTCAAGCAAGGGGTGGTAATCTCTCCAATAATGTTTTCGCTGTTTATAGAAGACATGGAATTGTTCTTACAAGACAGTAATAAATCTGGACTTACAATAGACGATATAACTTTAATTCTTTTACTCTTCGCAGATGATATGGTTTTGTTTGGAAAATCACCGTCTGAGTTACAAGAACGTTTAAATTTGTTGAAAGAATATTGCGACAAATGGGGATTAGAGGTTAACGTGGAAAAGACAAAAGTTATGGTTTTTAGAAAAAGGGGTAATCTTTTAGTTAATGAGACATGGGTTTATAATGGAAATAATTTAGAAGTTGTTAACGATTTTAACTACCTCGGATCTGTTTTTAATTATACGGGTTCATACAATTTAAATCAAGAGACCTTAGCAGGTAAAGGATTAAAAGCTTTAAATATATTAATTGCACATGTAAAAAAATACAATTTTAAACCAAAAACGTTTTGCCAATTATTTGATGCGTTCGTTGGTTCTATATTAAGCTATGGAGCAGAAATTTGGGTTTTACAAAGTCAAAGGAGATCGAAAGAATACATTTGAAATTTTGTAAATACTTGTTAAGGGTTAAAACGTCTACTAGTAATTCCGGTATTTATGGAGAACTAGGTAGATACCCATTGTATATTTTAAGGTATGTAAAAATAATAAAGTATTGGAGTAAGGTGGTCGATTCAAAAAACATTTTAATATCAACTTTTTATAAAGACGCTGTGAGAGATTGTGAAAGAGGAATGAAGAATTGGGCCAGCAATGTTAAAACCATTATAACAGACTGTGGCTATAATTATGTTTGGAATGACCCAACTTGTATTGATATGAAATCTTTTCATTTGTTGATTAAACAAAATTTAATAGATTGTTTTGTTCAAAAATGGAACACTGATGTTGAAAATAATCGAGTTTTATGCTTGTATAGACATTTTAAAACCTCATTCTCATATGAAGTGTATTTAGATATATTGCCGTTGAAATTAAGAACTGCCATATCGAGGATAAGATTATCCTCCCACAGACTTAGAATTGAAACTGGCAGATATTCACAAAATAGAACTGATAGAAATCAGAGATATTGTACATTGTGTAATAGTACAGACTTAGAAGATGAATATCATTTTATTTTAATTTGTCCTTTGTACGAACAATTACGTAAATTATATGTTAAACAATATTATTACAGACATCCAAGTGTTTTTAAATTTATTCAGCTGATGCAATCTTCAAGCCAGCATGAGCTTTTTAGATTATCTAGGTTTGTCAGGGAAGCATTTATTATTCGAAATACTGCAATGTATAATGAGTAAAAAATGTATGTTCATCCTCATGGGACATGACATGTAAACTATTAAAACTTAAAAGTTTACATGAAACTATGTAATAGGAATAGTTTAATCCTTATAACATAAATACGTGATCCAGAGTGAATGTGTGAGACATTTCGGGTGTCAGAGTGAATGGGTGAGTTGTATGAGTGTATAGTATGCATGGTTGTGTGTTTGTACTTTTTCATTGTTTAATGTAAAAATTGCATTGACCTGTCACATATTAACAAATGTAATATGTATTTATATGACGAGAAACATTTGTTTAAGTCATAAATAAAGAATATGTTCTGTTCTGTTCTGTTCTGTTCATAACATATATTGACACAAAACACAAAGGAGACATTGTTTATCAAAATTGGAATATTGGTAGAGGCTCAAACCTAATGGTTAAGATGGAGATATAGTATTTGTTATGTGAAGTTATGAATGCATGCTTTACACATATTAATAGATTATAAATCAACATATTTTAAATAAATTCCTCTTAATTTATGCATGAATTAAAATTTTGAAATTGAGAATACAATGGATAGAGAGACACACAGAGACACACAGAGACATAGAGAGTCAAAAAGAGGGAAAAGGAAAGAGAGAAAGATAGAGACACACAAAGAGAGAAAGAGAGAGACATAGAAAGAAAGCGACTGGGAGGGAGGGAAACGAGTGAGAAAAGGGGCTTGAGAGTAGGAGAAGGAAGGAGGGGTGGAAGGAATTGAGATAGAGAGAGAGAGAGAGAGAGTTTCTATATAGTCATAAACATAGGCGTAAGAGCCGGAGGACCCCACACCCCAATGTTTCGGGGTGGGCCCCAATATTGATGTTTTCACGAGAAAAAAAAATGCAACACAAATGTATGAATCGGTAAACTGAACATTAAAATTCTGATTGATCAGATATCAAAATCAAAGAAAATATGAAAGATTTCAGCTACCGTCTGTATGACAGGGTAAGTGTTAACTAAAAACCGAAAGTTTAAGTATAGCTATTAAGTTCAAATACTAGTAATTGACCTTTCGTAAGTTTACTTATTTAAATCTTTAATTGTCTTTAAAAATTCAAAGTTCAATGATTATTAAAGTCATTTTAAATGAAAACAGGTCCGTAACCATAATTTAACCGAGGCAGATCGCTTATGTTGGTGTTCGGTGGCATTAACTTTCCTCTCAACTCTGGATTTTGTCAATGTTGCATTTCCCCCAGGGTCCTTATATACTAGTATATAGTTGTTTTTATGTAAAGTATTTACATTCCCAAAATTGAACCAAGGCAACTGCCTCTGTGTGCCCCAGTGAAGCTACGGACCTGGAAAAGCAATATGCTGAAAACCAATAGTTTATATTCACGGTGGATAGACGTAACGGACCCTGGCTTCTCAAAACAGCGTTACCTTGATCCTGGTTGTTCATGTAAAGGACCCTGGCGAGTAAAAACACGTGTGTGTCTGAATTCATGAAGAACGGGTTATAAAAACAGTGTTTTAGATGTGAAAGAACGCGCACTGTTTTCACACTGACGCGTAAAAGTACGTCTAGTTCTAAGAAAAATTGTGTTTATTTAAAAAACGGAGACTGCTATTGGCATATGCTATATGTTCAGCCATAACATCCATTGGACGTATTTAATACATAATAATATCTACCGATTGCCAGAAGCGTTAAGGAAATGGCACCGGATCCTGTTTGCTTCTGACACAGGATCCTAGCCGGTAGTTGAAAAAATACATCTTAAAAAAACGACGAGATATGTTTCCGTGTTCGAAATATCTCGGTCTGATATCAGCGGTGAAAGATAAAGCTGTGACATTTTCAAATGGGTGGGGTTTGTGCGGGGGTCAGCTTATGGAAAGAAACAATGTGGTGAGATATTTTAAAGATTTTCACATTTAACGAGTTTTCACCCTCCAAACTTCGGCGAGGAACTCGTACTCTTCAAGGGGGCTGGCGTGGTCTAGCTGATAGCACGTTGGATTCTTATCGCCCCAAGTCAATTTCTTTTGTGTATTATTGAGTAAAACATGTTCCCTTAGTCTAGTCCGTCGGATTGGTATGATGTACACCGGTTCTGTGTTTCGGAGTCTATCCTTGGAACAATTTGCTAATCATAGGAAAATATATTCGTTAGTAAGATTAGGGCAGCTTCTCGGATTTTTATGTATCCTTCCTTTCTTTGGTGCGGCCGGCTATAAATAGGATGACTCCGATGAGGGTGCTCCCCTCGAAATGCGCTAGTGCTTTAACAAACAAAAGTGGCAACATTCCCAATACAACTTTCTCTAGAATTATATTATATGTATAAAATAATGAAAACTTGCGAATTCAAAGTTTAAAACGTTCCGTAAGTATTCGGAGATTATAAACGAAAAGCTAAGTTTTTCAATAGGAGGTATTCAATGTATTACTTTACACAATTATATATATTTGGGAATAAAAGTACATTAAGAGTTATTTTAAACAAAATATCTAAATCAAAAAAATAATCTTATTTGTTGGCTACAATACCGGTTGCCTCTCTATACGACATGTCAGGCTACATTATGCCAACACTCATGTACATAGTCTACGTCATTAGTTGTTCACATTGCTGCATTTGTATTACTTGTAATATTTCATTTTTTTTTCATTGATGTCTTTAGTTTTAAATATCATTTATTATCAAATAATTGTTACCTGTTAGGGGCTAAGCTAGAGCGTTGTTAGTGTAGTCCCGGGGCAAACTCCGTGAACTTGTTTTATTCCCAGATACGCTGTGGTTCGTTTTTGGGAGTATTTCCCACTATTTTATATCTTATTTGACGCTGACATGTTGATGATATAGTCTGATTCCTTATATACTCTCGTCCCTCTTCTTTTTTCTTTATTTATTTTTTTTTACTTTTTTTATGTATTGTTTTTTTGTTGTTATTTTTTTGATTTTTGCAGGCAATGTGTACACAGCTGCGTGCTCTAAGATAATTCCTTTTGAATAAACCTTTTGTTATATATAAAAACTGTTTGAGGTCGTTGTCGTGTAAAACGGCAACAAAAACGTCCCTGCGGGGAAAGTAAGTTTGGTTTATGTCTACTGCGGGCCTATAGTTTATTTTAGGGTACTGTCGACAGAAGACAGGTCATGAAGAGAGAATTATCTCAAGGCGCAAACGTATATACACGAACGTAGATCCGGAGTACATTAGTTTAGTCGTGTATTATGTACGACATAGACTCATTTATCCAAACTCACCACCAGATTCAATCACTATAACAAGATCACACCCTCTACATTCATAACCGATATAATAATTCAATATTGGGCTGTTCTTTTTTTTATTTTGCATCATGCTGTCGCATGAATGATTTTAGTAGCGGTAGTCCAGAGTGGTGAGGCCTGTTTCAAGTTCACCGCTACGGTCGTGGGTACGAATCCAGATCGTTCCCAGATTTCATGAGGCATTCAGTACTTGTTCTACTTATGAAAAATCCGTGGTTTGCCTCCCCCAAGATCAAATCGAACATCATATATAACCTAAAATGTGCTGAAGATGACTTAAAACGCCATGCAACCAATATATGCTTTTTTATTGTTTGTTTTGGTGGAGCCAAAGTCCCGATCGTCGCTTTCTCTTTAATCTGAAGTTATTTAGAAAACAACCTATCAACCAGGATCCGGTGCCAATGATACGGATTGTGTCTGTTGCCCTTTACGTGGTCCCGCCTTAATTTCATGAAACGATGGGAAAGCTTATATAAGCAGGATTTTATAAGGGATATTTCGACACTAAAACGTATTTTAAAAAAAAGTACTGAAACATTGCGATAACCTATTTAAAATATGTATTAAATGTTTTAATTTTACAATATGCAAACTTTTAAAGCCGAAATTAAGGTTTTATTTCATACCCCAGCCAACCCTGTTTTCGCCTCTTGGAGAAGGGGTTGGATGGATTTTGAAAGTTTATTACTCGGACCACGTAATGCAGAATCTCACGCATTTTTTACAGAGAAACCAGGGTCCGGTGCTCTGAAATTTAGACATGATGCAAATATTTGCAGATTTTTAAGCTAAACAGTTATCTTTATTAATAAAGAACAACAGCAGTTGCAAACTAATTTGGGATCAAATTAATTCTGTCAGAGAGAAGATATGGAAGTTTGGCTTTTTAAAGTCATCAACTTTGTATCGACCGGTTAAGAGTAAATTTGTTTCATCTTGTTAAGAATTATTCTGCATTTGTTGTACATAAAGAAAATATATTTTGAAGGATATGATATTCAAAAGTTCCGTCGCATAAATTTTTTTCTTATACATACGATAATGTATCTTTATTTTCGAACTTATTGACACCAGTGTGCATTTTCCCTCTGTTTTTACCAGCCAGGGTCCGTTACAAGTGCAACCAGGATCAAGGTAACGCAGTTTTGAGCAACCAGGGTCCGTTACGTCCATCCACCGTGATATAAGCACCTTCGCGATTGAGCATGTTTATGTAAAGTAACTTAATGAATACAAATTTGATAGCCGCCCTCCGTAGCGCAGGAGGTTAATGCGCTGTATTAGTATGCTTTCGCCGTTGCGGACGGGGTTTTAGCCCGGGCCTAAGCACTTTTTAAAACATTTTTTTTTATGAATTTTCTTTTTATAAAGAAGTTGTATTCAAATGCCTTTCAGATTCATCAGATTTAAATATTAACAAACATATGCATAATAGCACGCACATAAGCACGGCTTACGCACGCACCCAAAAACACGCTCGCATGCAAGAACGATCTTTTTTTTTTACGAATTGACTCTTATTATTTTCCAAAGACCCTCCGGAATTGAAACGTGTAAATGAAGGATAGACGGATGGGCGACCTTCATGTGTATACCCCTTCCCCACATTCTAGAAACTACCATTTGCGAGAAATAAAATTGCTGGTCTTTTTCCGACAAAATAAAATTACATATATATAATTAATTTGAACAATATCCTTCAAGTGTCTCATTGTAAACACTAATTTCTCCCTATCCCGAGTCAACACTTGAGCATGTATTTCACGTTACATACTATTGGCTACCGATACACGCTCTCTGTATATGTATACATGTATAATATGTGTATGGTTTTGGATTATTTCAAGGATATGATAGGAAATAAGTATATACACTCAGTACATTTGAAAACGCACATTTGTTTGGTGATGAAATTTATTATGATCCCATAAAGCTACAACAACAACATTTTGTAGTATTCACCACTTCATAAACCAAAGTCACAAAGTTAATATCGCGTGTGACCACCTCGCGCGTTTAACAATGCCTGGCACCTTCGCTCGAGTGGTCACACGCGATATTAACTTTGTGACTTTGGTTTATGAAGTGCATACGAAAACGAACTATTATTTTTATTAATCTTATTGATTGTTAGATTAACATAAACACAGAACTATTTAATAATATAAAAAAAACTATTAATTGTTACAGTTATAATAAGTCCTCTGCAAATAAATGTTCTAATATTTCAATACCAATTGAAAGAAATTGTCCACGCTTTTATTTATTCAAGGAGATAATATGATGCCGTATGCAACAAAGATAGAAAAGGAATTGGTCCACATATTCAACCTTGCAGTACACTGAGATTACATTGAAATACTTGTGAATATTCCTTCATGATTAGGTCTATTAGGAGTCTATAGGCATAACTTCTCGTGTTTTCAAGTACATGCTGCGTGCATAAAAATAACCTTGCAGTTAATAATCCCCATCTCAAAGCTTTTTACATTGATATTTCGGCGTAGTACTACTGTTTGTAGTCGTTTTGCCAGGTTGTCTTCTTTGCACTTTCTCGCCCTTCGCGCCGATCTCCTTCTCTGGATTCCATATTAAAGCATTTCATTTTGTGTCGGCGGAGTGTATACATGAACATACAAAAGCCATCTCCGTCTGAGTCATAATATTTTGGTATAACAATCCTTTTATATTCAGCCAATGTCCAGGGTATAGTCTAATGTTGATGCACTCAATACATATTTTTTTCTTCAGATATCACAAATTATGATCGGGACTAGTTAAGGTAGACCTATGTTATACTATTTTCCAAATATTTCAAACTATTTAAACAATTAGAAATACTTTTTCAAAATTTCAGATTTTAGCTTAAATCTAGGATTTCTGGCTGAAAGTTCGATAATACAACCCCACCTATAAGAAAAATCGTCAATGTCTGAGAGTGTTATACTATAAACCTCAATATCTATCATGATATCTACTAAGTATCTATTAATCGTAAATTGCCATATGTGTCTTAAAGCCTTTTCTATTTAATGGAGTGTCCCCCAAAGTTGAACCAGTCTAACCAGACTACTGAGACGTTCAATAAAAATACATTAATAAGCAATTTCTGTCTATTCTGTAATGTCGCCATGTATATTATGTTTCTCAATTATTTAATGAATATAAGATAAACCTTGTAAAGTGAAGGAAGTATCATAAATTGAAAAAAAATAATATGTACGCTCAAGAGATATGAAAACGCAACACGGGAATTTCCGCTATATATTGTATGTGTAATATGCTGCTGTTAATCGAATGGTACATGGCTACGTTAGACCTTTCCTTTCGGAGAAAAAGACTAAAACAACACATAACACAGCTATTAGTATTCCTTTAAAGGTTTATTATTGACAGAGTATGCGTTTGGCTCAAGCATGTGAGCAAACTTAGGATGCAACATTTTACAAACCCTTTACGTAAAATACAGGACTGAAATGGCTCAATTTTTCAGAGAGGAACTTTTATGAACTTTTATGAATTTCTTGATAAAAAAGTGTACTGTGATTAAAACGTCTACAACATCACTGTTGTGTCCTTTCTCTAACTAACTGCTACTTTGTTTTTTATCAAACATCTTGGGATTTCTTTGAAATATTATATGGAATTAAGTGTGCAGTATATACAATATATAGCGGAAATTCCCGTGTTGCGTTTTCATATCTCTTGAGTGTACTTGTGTTATAGCGTGACCCGGCTAGCTCTAGTGTTGCCACACGCCATAACAAGGGGTTGTCATTTTAACAAACGACCGCTTCCGTAATCATCATTTATTGATGGTAATGAACAAAAACATCTCTGAAAGTATACAATACTCAACGTAATCATCTAAAATATTACACATATACATTCCATATCACAGATTAAGTAATTACGAAATAGCTTACATAAATATGAAGTTTATCAGACATACAATTACTTAATGTATTTAAAACAAACCATACTTAATGCTTTTAACATCATGTATTACTCACATATTAAAATCTTACTGTTAATGGATATATTAACATATTGCAAACTATACAACTTCCTCAACACATACTTTCAGTATGAACTATTGAATAACAGCTTGACCATATAATCACATAGTTATTATCAATACCTACATGTATATGGTACAAAGACTATATCCATCACATCCACCTCTCCTGCCATTCTATTTACAAGCTCGCCACCAGCTCTACATATATCTGTACATAAAAGGTCTGAATTAGTTCATGTACCTTTAAACTACATCAAAACAAACTGTACACAGACAATCGATTCAAATATCTAGCAAAAATAAATATACAATTCGTGCCTCTGTTCATATAATAATTACTTATACAATATACATAGCACGGGCAGACTTAATGCCATTTAACTATTACATTCACAATCTTACAGATGCAAACAGATGCATGGCAATTACAAAGTTACACATAGTTAAAATCACATCTTAATCCCTATGATTTGTTATTGTCAATTATCAAACCCTTGATCAATCAGTTGGAATCAATGATAGAGAAATATGACATTAAACAATGACCAAGGAATAAAACAAATATGTTTCCTGCCTTCCAAATCCTACATCCATTTCCACATTTCTAAACTCATCCAAATCATGGAATTTCACCATTATATATTAAAACATAACCGTCCTATATTTTTAGGAAACTCTAAGAATATAAATATACAGACATTGCAAATATTGCAACTACATTAAACTGATTAAAATAACTTATCCAAGATGGATGCAAAACATAATTTTAAGAGACTTCTTCACACATCAACTTTCTTAGGTGACAATCTACTTTCCCTCTAAAACCTATTCAGCTATGACCAGTACTATTAAAGGGTGTTAGCCTAATAATGTTAAGGTTAGCATAACTTAAACACATGCAATCATTAGTTCCGTAATGACGATACATATTAAAACAGTAAAAACACACTCTACCACATACTCCCCTCCTTTATAATAATGTCTTCCACGACATTCACCTCTGTGCAACAATTTCCAGAATGATCTTGATGATATCTTGTTGCAGAGAAGGAGGCATGGTGCTCGCCAAAGAGCGCAGGAAGTTAACTCTCTGGATCCACTCGGGTTGCTCATTAGCTGCTGTAGCTGTGGCAGACATGACAAATTCACCAGAAGTCATCCAACCTGGTCTTTTCCTTTCTCTTGGTTGTCTTGGCACTGGTTTTGGCGTTGTTGGTTTTTCAGGTACGGTCTCCCCTTCTGGTTTACCGTCACCATCTCTAGCTAGAGTGTTCCTCTGGCCATCGTCTTCATCATCAGCAATAGCTGTTTCCTCAGCTTCCTCAGATGTTACATCGTCAGCTTCACCTGCTCCATTGGAGGTGTGAGCGTCCACATCAGCTGCGGTTGACACATCTCCAGTTTCGTCACCAGTCGAACCGTCATCCTCGTGATGCGAAACGTTATCTTCGTTGACACAGGTTCATCGTTGTTTTCATTTTCTTCGTCTTGAACGACATTGTGTTCAATGTCAGCCTCTGTTGTTCTGCCTGCTGATTTCAAAATATACACAGATTCTTCTTCTGAGTCTTCATCCTCTTCCTGATGTGTGTGAACATCAGCCTCTTTAGAACCTAGTATTTTCACTTCTCTTTTACCCTGTCTCTTCGCTGCGATCGGATGTTGATCTTCTGTCATACTGTCCTTCCGATGCAGCCTCTGTATTTCTTGACCGAGATGTTCTTCGCCATCCTCTATCGATCCTATAGGAAGTAGCAATTTCCTATGCAGGGTTTTCGTTCTGCCTTCCCCATTCTCCTGTCGAACTACGTATACTGGTATATCGCTGTTACATTGATCCAGTACCACGTATACTTCTCCCATCGGTTGGCTAACTTTTGTTTTCCGTCAAACGCCACTATCTTCACAAGCACTCTGTCTCCGGGATGTATCACCGATCCTCTTGCCCTCATGTCGTAGTTCCTCTTTTGCTCATCTCTCGACTTCTTTGCAGCTTCTGAAGCAAGATGGTACGACTGCTTCAACTTGTCTCGAAGCTCCTTTATATATTTGGACTGTGGCTGCCTGTTCTGGTTGACGTCTAATCCAAACGCTAAATCCAGGGGAAGTCTTGGCTCTCTTCCAAACATCAGAAAGAATGGTGAGCAGCCTGTATATGTATGTCCGGTGCAGTTGTAGGCATGCACAATAGGTCCTACATGGCTCTTCCAGTCCTTCTTTCTGTCTGGATCTATCGTCCCAAGCATATCCAACAAAGTTCGGTTGAATTTCTCCGTCATTCCATTGCCCATAGGATGGTACGGCGTCGTTCGATACTTGGTCATTCCAGTGATGTTAGAGCTCTTTCATCAGATTTCCTTCGAATTTTGCTCCTTGATCCGAATGGATTCGCTTTGGTAGACCGAAATTCACTACGAAGTTGTTAAAGAAGGCTTCTGCTGTTGTCTTTGCAGTCTGGTTCTTTGTAGGAATGGCCATGGCATATCTCGTGAAGTGGTCTGTTATCCCTAGGATATTCTGGAATCCCCCGATGGATCGTTCCAACGATAGGTAGTCCCTGGCAACTTGTTCCAGTGGCTGCATAGTCGGGATGTTAACCAGTGGTGCTCTGTGCTGGTCTCTCTTCCTCCTTATGCATCGTCCACATCTGTTCTCCCAGTCCTCCACATCCTTGGTAACACCTGGCCAGTACATTCTGTCTCTGATAAGGGAGGTAGTTCTGTCCCTTCCAGGATGTCCAACATCGTTGTGGAGACTGATCAACACTTTTCGCACAAACGACTGTGGAATCACTAGTTGTTTCCGCTTCTCTCCGTGCATTTCAACCTCACGGTACAACACTCCTTTCACTAACACAAGATGGTCAAAAATCTTAGAATACGCAGCGTTATCAGGGTGAAACGTCATTTCCCTTCGTGATGGATTCTTTTTTTCCCTGACTGCACATATCCATCTTATTATTGTGGGATCCCTGTCTTGAATTCTTCTCCAATCCCTGTCTGAGAATCCTACAATCCCTTCATCATCATCTTCGATGTCGTCATCGATAACATCTGCGGATAGCGCCAAATTCAATATGTATGGTGGCACCGATATGCCACTACATACAGCTTGAACTGACTCTCCATCGATGTCCTGTCTTGGAAACTTCTCTGGGAGTCTACTCATGGCATCAGCATCTGCATTTTTTACTCCAGGTCGGTACTTGATGGCGAAATCGACAGTAGACAGTGCTGCAAGCCATCTATGTCCCGTTGCATCTAATTTGGCTGAAGTCAGGATGTATGTCAGTGAATTGTTATCTGTCAACATTGTACATTTCTGCGAATACAAGTAGTCCTGAAACTTCTCCGTCATAGCCCACTTCAGTGCCAGAAACTCTAATTTGTGGCTTGGATAGTTTCTTTCGCTGTTGCTAAGTCCTGTGCTAGCATATGCTATCACTCTCTTCTGTCCGTCTTGTTCTTGATACAGAACTGCTCCCAATCCTTGGCCTGATGCATCAGTGTGCAACTCAAATGGCAAACTGTAATCAGCAAATCCAAGAATAGGGTACGATACAAGCTTGTCCTTCAAGGTGGTAAATGCTTGATCTTCCGCTGGTCCCCAACTCCATTTCTATCTCTCTGGTGTTGTTGACACTTTCTTCTGTGCAGATCCGTCAAAGGCTTGGCAATCTTGGAAAAGTTCTGTACAAACTTCCTGTAATACCCAGCCAAGCCGACGAAACTTCTGACTTCTTCTGGTGTCTGTGGTTGTGGCCAATTCAGAACCTTTTCTATCTTCTTGGGATCTGTCTCTTTTCCCTTCTCTGACACTATGTGGCCAAAGTAGCACACTTTTTTTTGACAGAAGAAACATTTCTTTGATGACAACTTCCGGTTGTTCTCTCGCAGCTTGTCCAGTACCTTGGCTAGTCTTTCTATATGCTCCTCGAACGTCTAAGAGTAGATGATAAGATCGTTTAGAAAAATAAAGCATATAGTAAGATGTAGATCTCCTAAACAATCCTCCATTAGCCTTTGGTATGTAGCAGGCGAGTTACAGAGACCAAATGGTAACCGCTGAAACTCAAAGAAACCCAAGGGTCCTACTGTGAAAGCAGTCCGTTCCTTGTGAGTCTCCAAAACTTGAACTTGATGGTAGCCACTCTTCATGTCCAATATTGTAAAGTATTTTGCTTTGGATAGAGCGTCCATTATCTCTTCTACTCTGGGCAATGCATACACATCCTTGATGGTGCGCATGTTGAGTTGACGGTAGTCTACACACATCCGGATCGGTCCATCCTTCTTCTTTACGAGGACTATGTTAGATGCCCATGGAGAATGCGATCTTCTTATTATTCCAGCATCTAACAGCTGTTGAAGATGGTTCCTCACTTCTTCAAACATGCCAGGCGGTATTCGGCGATGTCGCTGCTTGAAGGGAATCTCATCATTCAAGTCAATCCTTTTGAAATGTGTCCTATGTCTGTGTCGCTATGCGAAAATACGTCATAGTAATTTTACGTCATAGTAATTTAAAATTACGTCTTCTAACGTCTTGCGTTGCTGTGGTGTGATGTTTTCTGTATTGATGTTAACAACATCCAACAGCGGCGGGTCCTGGTTGTCCTTTTTGGCTTCCATAGTATCGGGTTGGTTGGTTACAGTCACAAGCTGAATTTCACACATGACCTCATGTGGCTGGATCCGTTCTGTCCTCGTCGTTATGTTGGAAATATGTACATTCACCAACCCTGTGTCCCTGTACTTGTATGCGACCAGTGTCGGTGCAACATCAATGTCATTCGATATATTCGATAGCTTGGATGGATGAAGCATCGCCGATGTCTGATGGTAAGGTATCTCCTTATCCTTACCCAAGTAACCGGGCACAACTATCGTTGAATTGGCTCTAAAGTGACAGGTCTGGTTTCCGCACTCTTCACTATGGCAATGAAGTTCTTATTCCGCCTAAGTTGTTTCTCTCTTAGAGTCAAACAATTGAAAGCCAAGTACCATGGTACATGTAAATCGGCCTTCTGCAGGAACTGGTTTCCATATCTGTTCTTGGTGTCCACCATAAATGCTTGCAGAACGTTGGTACCAAGTAGCAGTGGTATTCTTCGATTGATATTAGTCTCCGGAACAACAAGAAGCAAACATTCTTTCGGCTGACCCATGGGTAATCCATCTACAGCAATGCTGGCTCTGATGTACCCCATGTATGGCAGGTTGTTCCCATTGGCACACACAACTTCTAATACATTGTCCATGGATTGTATATCTACATCATCCAAGTGGCTTCTGTAGAACGATTCCGATACAGTGGAAAGAGCTGCTCCAGTATCCAAGAATCCAACCGTGTCAACTCCATTCACTCTTATACCAACCTCATTGCTCGTTCCTATAAGCCCATCTGGTATGCCTTGACTGTATAAGTTGGCCTTCCTGGTGTAACCTGTATAGTCGTTGCGGCCATAAGGTCTGAACGCATCCATCTGTGGCGCATGTCTATAGAAATCGGCAACCTTAGCTACATGTGCCTGTCTCTGACTATGATCCAAAATGACCCTACATCCAATCTTGATATGTCCAACCTGTCCACACCTGTAACAAATCACTTGTTCTTCCTCACACCAATCAACATCACCCTCATACTCCTCCCTCTCAACTTGTCGTCTCTGCATCTCATCTATCTTATTCAAAACTCTATTCACCATTTCATCCGACATCGTAATGTAGTAGTGTTGAACTTATATATCTCTTAAACCTATCACGTAATTCAAACACTAATGTCGAATGCTGAAAGTAAACTATTCAACGTGTGTGTCTTCTTATCCCTATATGAATATTTAATCCCACTAATAGAATGTCAAAGACAAAACACAAGTTTTTAAATTAAAATAATTTAATTTAATTCAAAATCAAACTAAGTTAAACATCTATCAAGTAATACTAAATCCAACAATTTATATTACCAAAGTAAACCTTAATTCAATTTTTACAAATTCAACAATTTACTTTACCAAAATATATCTAAGTACAAACTCAATAGTTTATAAATAATACCTTCTATGTTATTTGAAATTAAATTTAAAATCAAAAGTTTAACTATTTCAAAATAATTAAATTCCTATAAAGGGAGGTAATTAATTCCAATAATTTAATTCCGAACTAATTCAATCTCAAGACAATAGCAAACACAATTGAATGATAAAAGGGAGGTTACTTAATATTAATGTTAGTACACATATTATATCAAATACACATGTTCATAAGGGATACAGATGCTCTTCCTGAAAAGAAATACCCTGAAATAAAATGCTATCCATTATTCAAGTTAATCCTGATTAGTATACAACAGTGTTAGCTACATGCAAATATGCTGGTCAACCTGAATCTCTGCACTCAAAATCAAACAACTCAATATAAGCAACCGTTTCTAAAGAACTTTTATGTCTTTGAAACAAAACCTTAAACTCAACTGACTCACTGACCAATCAATACTAACTCCAATAAACCAATACTGACTATCCAATGCACAATAACCTATCTGATATCCGATTAAACCAATCTCAGGACAGATAATTGACAAATCCCTCCCAAAAATATCAATCAGGAAAGATAATTATCTAATCCCACCCGGATTTTTTTTTAATTAACTCCCCTTCACTGTACAACTGCCATGCTAATACTCAGAGTACATGAATACTCAGACTATCTGATGTACTCACTAACACTGATAAATGAATTTAACTTAAAAGTCAAAGTCACTCACTATCACTATATGGACTATGTAATATAAATTCTATGCATGCTCAGCTCGTCTGACACAAACACAGAATTATATCAATGATTTTACAAAATGTAAATTTATTCAAAATATTGAACATCAAATAAGTATCTATTTTACTACAAATCTATATTACCAAATTATCAAATCACACCTGAATCTATAGTATACAATAGAATATCGGATTTACTCACAGCTGACCAGTTATGTAATACCGGTCAAATTAACACCTCAGTGAATATGTCCTTGGCTACAATCAGTTATTAAAGGGACTTGTCCTAATGTGCACTTTAAATTGTTTAAAAAAAATATTTCACACATTGAAAAACATATATATCCTGAGGGTCGATTTCCTGCTGAAATACTGTCTCTGGAACACTACGAACGCGGTGCGCAGTTATCAAAAGTGTATATAGTATGCTAGCAACACAGAACACTTAAAAAACTATAAAATACTTCACTGGCTTGAGGCCATGTCACACAATGGTACATTGTCTTCGTTGTTTGGTCGCATTCCTACTCGTTGGGTTTCTACTCCATATTAGGTTCCTACTCGGTATTGGGTTCCTACTCGGTATTGGGATCCTACACGTTGGGTTCCTACTCGGTATTGGGCGCCATTTGTTATAGCGTGATCCAGCTAGCGCTAGTGTTGCCAAACGCCATAACAAGGGGTTGTCATTTTAACAAACGCCAGCTTCCGTAAGCATCATTTATTGATGGTAATGAATATTAACATCTCTGAAAGTATACAATACTCAACGTAAGTCGTCTAAAATATTACACATATGCATTCCATATCACAGATTAAGTAATTACGAAATAACTTACATAAATATGAAGTTTATCAGACATACACTTACTTAATGTATTTAAAACAAACCATACTTAATTCTTTTAACATCATGTATTACTCATATATTAAAATCTTACTGTTAATGGATATATTAACAAATTGCAAAAATATACAACTTCCTCAACACATACTTGCAGTATACCTACATGTTTATGGTACAAAGACTATATCCATCACATTCACCTCTCCTGCCATTCTATTTACCAGCTCGCCACCAGCTCTACATATATCTGTACATAAAAGGTCTGAATTAGTTCATGTACCTTTAAACTACATCATAACAAACAGGACAGACAATCGATTCAAATGTCTAGCAAACATAAATATACAATTCGTGCCTCTGTTCATATAATAATTACGTATACAATATACATAGCACGGGCAGACTTAATGCCATTTAACTATTACATTCACAATTTTACAGATGCAAAGGCAATTACAAAGTTACACATAGTTAAAATCACATCTTAATCCCTATGATTTTTGTAATTTGTCAATTATCAATCCCTTGATCAATCAGTTGGAATCAATGGTAGAGAAATATGACATTAAACAATGACCAAGGAATAAAACAAATATGTTTCCTACCTTCCAAATCCTACATCCATTTCCACATTTCTAAACTCTTCCAAATCATGTAATTTCACCATTATATATTAAAACATAACTGTCCTATATTCTTAGGAAATTCTAAGAATATAAATATACAGACATTGCAAATATTGCAACTACATTACACTGAATAAAATAACTTATCCAAGATGGATGCAAAACATAATTTTAAGAGACTTCTTCACACATCAACTTTCTTTGCAAGACAACCAGACCTTTTATGTACAGATATTTGTAGAGCTGGTAGCGAGCTGATAAATAGAATTGCATGAGAGGTGGATGTGATGGATATAGTCTTTGAACCATATACATGTAGGTATTAATAATAACTATGTGTTTATATGGTGAAGCTATTATTCAATAGTACATACTGCAAGTATGTGTTGCGGAAGTTGTATATTTTGCAATATGTTAATATATCCATTAACAGTAAGATTGTAATATATGAGTAATACATGATGTTAAAAGCATTAAGTATGGTTTGTTTTTAATACATTACGCATACAAAATCAATATACAAACTATAGATAGTTATTACTTCATGTTATACAAATGTAACAATTAAATTACGATACCAGTGAAATCAAAAAGTTCAGACGCTACCCCATGCGGAAGTTTGTCAATTAAGTGATTATTTTCTTATTGGACATATGTTACGGCTTTTTGTTTCGGTAATTTACTCTTCACTGGCAGAAAGCTTGAATGCAAGGTATGATACACCTGCAAGAGCTCTAACATTCTCACCGCTTCCTGGATGTTACGATTCATTGCCGAGTCGTTTGTCCTGCTTGACATAGGCTAACTGATGTATAAGGTGATGTTCCAGAGCGACGGCATAACTTTGTTGATTGTTTAAAGGTTGATCATCGCCATCACCGGTTTCTGGGTCGTTTGGATGAGCCGGTCTAGGCAACATTGCATGTGTCACTGCACACAGTACGATCATCCCATTGTAATCTTCCGATTTGTACTTGTTATTCCATCTGCCATTGATCCCTCCAGCAAGCTTCCATGTATTGAACTTCGTTTCATCAAATGCTGTATTCTTTTTTCTCTTTGCGAAGGTCTTCCCGATTGTGAACTGCCCAATTGGACCTTTGCGTAACTCTATTTCTTCTAGCAATGATTCAAACCGACCCGTCAGTATAATACTAAATCGAATGGTTGATATTCTGTGGATATCTGACTAGTTGTTACTTTGCCTGCTTTGCTCTTTATTACGGCGACGTCGCGTTTTTCTGTTGTCCATTCTGACTCATCAGTAAAACAAGCAAGTTTAGCTGCATACCCACTAACATCAATACCTCCCATCGAATTTTCAAAATCGACGACAGACATAGTGGATTACTGATCTTCGAGTAGTCTCTTAAATTGATAATACATTTCTTTTATTACACGAATTTCTTGAATGATTTAAGGTGGAATAGACCACTAGAAATATTTAACCAGGTTTTCCAACGGAAAAATCTGGTTATTAATTTGCTGAATGTCGGCGGGCGGGCGGGCGGCTGGGCGGCTGGGCGGCTGGGCGGTTGGGCCTCAACTTTTTCTTGTCCGGTCTATAAATTTGTCGTGCACCAGGGATTTTCAAATAAATTCACACAAATGTTTACCATGACTAGAGGATGTGTCGCGTATGAAATCCAAGTCTGTGATGTCAAGGTCAAGGTCACACTTAGAGGTCAAACGTTCAACTTTCGCTTGTCTGGGCTATAATTTAGTCATGGATAGCGCAATTTTCAAATAACTTTGCCCAAATGTTCATCATAACAAGACGATGTGTCACAAACAAACGCAAGTCTGTGTTTTCAAGGTCAAGGTCACAAGTAGTGGTCAAAAGTTCAACTTTTTCGTTTCTGGGCTATAACTGTGTTATGCATTGGGGAATTTACAAATAACTTGGCACAAATGTTGGGTATTGAGGGATTTTCAAATAACTTGGCACACATGTTTACCATAACAAGAAAATATGTCGCGTACAAACCCACGTCTGTGATGTCAAGGTCAAGGTTACACTTAGAGGTCAAACGTTCAACTTTCTCTTGTCTGGGCTATAACTTTGACATGGATAGTGGGATTTTCAAATAACTTTCCACAAATGTTCACCACAACAAGACACTATGTCACAAACAACACCCAAGTCTGTGACTTCAAGTTCAAGGTCATAACTTGTGGTCAAAATTTCAATTTTTTCGTTTTTGGGCTATTATTTTGTCATGCATCGGGGAATTTTCAAATAACTCGTCATAAATGTTCACCACAACAAGACAGAGAAAACCTGGTTTTCGTGGAATTTCCACGTTTCTTGTTTTGAATTCATTTACAATTTCGGTACCAAATAAAAATGAAAGTTATATCCATGATAGGTTTTTACCTGTGATGTTGTAATCGGAAATAAGTTTTAGTTCGTAACAAAATAGTCATTGAATTCAAAAATATTTCTGGTGGTCTATTTCACCTTAAACCATTCAATTTCTGATAACAACATCATGGATATCGATATGACATTTGCATATTCAATTGGAAAAAACTTCAATCTTTATTTGGTACCAAAATTGTTGATGAATTAAAACATATGTCTAGTTATCTATTCCACCTTAATACATAACACGTGTTTGCTTAAATTAGTATGCGCATTATGATTGTTTTAGCGGAAATCTTGCTTTGAATATTAAAATGTCCCTGTTTTATAATAATAAAATATTTTGAGAATTATGAATCCATTCCACCGACATAGTCCTGCAATTTTCATTATGAGTTATGCTCTTTGAAAAAGAATGTTGACAAATGACATATGTAGGGTTACGCTTCAGTCTGGGTTTTCTTGCTCATCATTTTTCAAGAGAATATGCTCGACTATGAGGAATGCTAAACTAATTTGTGTTTCAAATGACAACTAACCTGTATTATGTATAAAGTTTAAATATAAAACTATATATCGATCTGATTAAATACATTCACCCACTTATTTTCCCTTAATGTAATCTAATGTCTTGAGCATTTTATTAATAAGTGTACTCATTTGACCTCTGAGTGACTTTAAATAAAAAATGTATCCTCGACATCCACTCTGTGAATGTTTGTTATACATCAAGGAATAGTTTTAGGATGAATACCAAGCGTTAACAAGCACCCTAACCCTAACCCTATACTTATATATTTCATCCATTAACAACGCGCAAAAATACGATCTGCAAAAGATCAAACGAATAAATGGTACCTAAATGTACAACCATGACTATAATTCGGATGTCTATTCTACTGTATATATAAATACTAAAAACAATAGCATAGAATGCCACAAAGAAGGTACTCATTGATTTGGCTGAAGCCAGAGCAACAAGAGAATAAACCATTGAGGGCACGACAAGACAAGATTGCAGACAAACATCAAACGTCACCGTCCTTTTGGGCTTTAGGTAGACGTCATCATAGGGTCCACAGCTTGTCCGGTCATCGGACAATTATAGAGGAAAGCATAATAGCGAACTGTAAAAGGGTCCACCACCAATCATGCAGTGCGTTGCAAAATGATAGGGTCATAACCTATGTTGATAACCCTTTTAACAAGTTTAACAAGTTTTAACAAGGATAGTTTGTAAATCACGTCACCATAGAAGTCAGGTTGTGATAGTCCTTGATGCAGAAGAGTTCTTAAATTACTTTTATATTTGGGAAGAAGATCAAAGTTACGATAATAAAATGTTGCAAAGGTTTTACGAAGTTTATGGTAACAGTAGCCTTGATGGAGAAGCTTTTTAGTTATACACAGATTACAAATATTAAAGTCCTCAACTCGAGTACAAGGTCTAGAAAACGAATAAGACCCAATGAGACACACATACCCAATAAGAAGTTGATCGGGAACATCCCCATCTAAATTGGGATAATTAACAATATCAAAATTAAAATCATCTCTCTTGTCATAGATTTTACTAATTATTTCGCCATTTTCAATAGAGAGATGTAAATCAAGGAAAGAAGCGACAGTTCGTACCCATAAGGATTTGTCTATAAACGGTAGTTCCAAACCTGACGAAAATATTATCTAATAGGAAAATGAATTCTACACAAACTTCTTGGCAAGTCCAAGTATAGTGTAATTTTCTTAACTGCCGTTAGTAAAAACCGCTTTGATATTATTACAGACCAAAAATATAGCTTTTTCTCTCGCGAAGATTTTTTGAATAAGAGCAATAAGCTTGTCTTTGATAGATGATGTGGTAAGGTTGTATATAGTGTAGATAAGTCATAAGTACTTATAGATGAAAATTGACGTTTATTACACATTTTATCAAGAACGTCTCCTGAATTTTTAATAGACCGAAATAAATTAATCCCAGAGTTTTCAAAAGTTTTAGCCCAATATTGTTTAACTTGATCTTTAACGGCAGTAAGACAAGAATTTACACGTTTGGAGATGTTTTTGGTGGTGCAGGCACTAGAATTTAAAATAAAGTGGGCATTATACGGTTTTTCATGTAATTTAGGAATCCAGTTCATAGTTTTCTGTTTATTTTGCTTTTCGTCTACCCCAGCCTTAAAGGTAGTGCACCGAGTGATATGTGTGGAAACAACATCATCCTCAGTAGATTGAACTGGAGTATACGAAGTAGTGCTACTGAATTCCAGAGATAAAACATTGACGTAATGTAGACGTCAAACATTAATTACATTATTAGCTGCTTTATCAAAAGGAACTAAAACAAACGTATTATGAAATTCTTGAATTCCAGATTTAACATTGCGAAACGAAAACCTAGGTTTTGGAGGAAGTAAAGAAGGGTAAGCGTCATAAAAGTTAAAACGTGTATCTACAATCTTAATAATTGACTTTTTCCAAGTAGAAGAGAGTTTAGGTCCGCATGTTCTCTACGACATCATTTCATACTAAAATCCGCAATGGATTGGGCGATCTGAGCACGACATGCATTAAAATCAATAATTGAAGGTAATCTATACTTAGGACCTCTAGAAAACAGATGCCGAATAACTTTATCTATATCATCAAAATTACCAGTGATGACATGACCTGCTGGAGCATAGCAAAATGAATTTTCCCTGAAGCAAATATATTCAAACGTCATAGGTTGACTGCGTTTGGTAATTGTATGACCCCTATTAATGTTGAGGCCAGTAAATCTAAGGTCAATGTCACCGCGACCTTATCATGAAAAATCGTTTCCGCAAAAACCTTCCTTACTTTCTCTAAAGCTAATTTCATAAACGTCATCCTTTGACTGCCTTTGGTGAGAGGATAATCCCTATTTATTTTGAAGTCAGTAGTTGAAAGGTCAATGTTACCATTTCCGGAAAATGAAAAGTCTTGCCCACACAGTTTTCCTCTTCACTTAAAGCAAATTTCATGAAACTTCATTGGTGATTTTGATTTTTAGGTGAAAGGTAAAGTTCCCTGCTGACAAAAACGTATCCTACCCACTATCAAACATTTATTAACAAAGTTGAATGAATGAATGAATGAATGAATGGTGTTTTACGGCACGTCGACACATAAATAGGTCATATTGTGCGCAAAAACTGATGAAAGATGAAGAAATGAAGGATTAATTAAAAATTAATGTAAATATATAAAGGTTGAGCAGTGGGTGTAGACATCTGGTTTATAAATATTAAAACACATGCTATAATAGTATTGGTATAATATATGTATATTTCTTACAAAATGTTGAATCCAGTAAAACAAGTGGTTTTATACATCGATACTGTCGCCTGTGAACCAAACCACTTGTTGTTCAACATTGTGCAAGAAATATATTCCGATCATCCACTTTTTAAAATCATAAAATAAAAAGTGTTTTAAACAAACAGACCATAGACCTAAAGAGTATTTAGGGGTATGAACAAACTTATTCATTTTTTCCCAGAAGCAATATTCGCAGAATATAGTAGATTTCAACTGCTGAAAACAAACATGTATTTTTTTCCTGAAAAAATAATTCTATGAATATAGTATTTATCGTCGTTATATATTTTCAGGAAAATGTTTTCAACAAAACTTTTAATAAAGTAGTAGTACTTTAAATATAGTAGTATGACTGAGTTCTGGGACAGATATGCAACCATCAAAAAATATGTTTTTTTTTATTTACGTTTAAAAAACTATACTTGCCCTATATAATATTTACATAAAGATTACTGACAATACCATGTCTGTTACTCGTCAGTCGTGTATTTACTTGGTTAAAGGGACACTTGCGTTCTTTAGAAAGAAATATAAAAAAAGATCTGACAGGGAAAGTAGCATTCAAGGAGGACAGTCAACCACAAAACACAGAAACAAACATGAGAACAGACAAACAAGAAGGCAAACGTAACAATAAAAGCAAACGACATCAAAAACACAAAAGGGTTCACAATAGGGCTACCGCCTTGGAACGGTCAGTGGCAAAGTAGGCCACTGGGGGTTTAAACCGATTCTAGGGTGCACCAAACTTCACAATTACCCTACTGCCATCGCATTAAAACAGGACAGTGTAAATAACGAAATCCCCGCCATGATCTAATCTCTAACCAACAAGGCAGAATCAATAGGCAATATAAGTAAAATATGCTCGTGTAAATATAATACAAAAATAATAGCCTAGAAAGCCACAATGAAGGTACTTAATGACTTGGCAGAAGCCTGAGCAACAAGAGAATAAACCAATAATGGCACGACAAGAAAGATCATAGATAAACATCAAACGCCACCGTCCCAATGGGCTTTAGGTAGGCGTCATCATAGGGTCACATACAATTAAAGAGGAAAGCATAGTGGCGAACTGTAAAAGGGTCCACCACCAAACATGCTTTAGACCTCGAGTCTCCCCCTCAGTTTTAAATTAACAGTTAATAGAATATAGTTCTGCCTGTTAAACTTATATTAGTTTATCGCTCTTTTTTTCTGATTCCGAAAATTAACTCTGCAACCTATATTGTCGCCATCATGATTTAATCTGGAATACATGGACGCATACATTTTAATAATTATTTATTTTTTCCGTGTACCCTGACGTGTTTCTAAATGTATATGAATGTTGCCGTCTTTGAATCGGACGATCCTGTTAGTTAATTTCCGGGGGAAAAAGTACTTGTCTCCGATTTTATTGAATTTACATATAGACAGAGGAGAGATGTATCTGTGCGTACACGTTTTTGTTTTTATTCTCGCTTCTAAAATGACGAAATAAATCGATTTGAATGAAAAGCGCATTCTCAGCAATACACAACTTTGTGTGTGTAAAGGGTGGAGGGGGAAAGCGGGCGGGGTTGGAGAGATACTACCGTAATGTTGTCCCTCAGAAATACTGTGAAGTTACTACTCCAATAGTTTAACAAATACTGAACAATGCTGAAATCATTTAATCTTTAATAAATGATTTCATAATTCCGCAACATCGATTTGGGACGCTGATTCGGCATATTTTAGCGATTACAGTGTACTTTGTTAATTTTCGGACAAAAAACAGTACTTGCCTCCGATTTTATTAAAATTTTTACTTATCGACAGAGGAGAGATACATCTACGCGTACATGCTTTTGTTTTTATTCTCTCTTGTAAAACGACGAAATAAATCGAATTTGTTTAAAAGCGCATTCTCAGCTATATACAACTTAATGTGTACGGAGTGGAGGTGGGAGCGGTGAGGGGGCGGGTTTGGATGGATACTACCGTAATGGTGTCCTTCAGAAAAACTGTGAACATTCTACCCAAATGATTTATTAAATAATGAACAATGTTAAAATCAATTTATCCCTTAAAAATGATTTCATAATTTCACGATTTTATATCCCGTGTGAACATTAATTTGGAACGACGATTCTTCATATTTTAGCGATTACAGTGTGCTTTGTTAATTTTCGGGAAAAAATGTACTTTTTTCAGATTGACTTTAAATTTGTTTTTTAACAGTAGACAATGAACACATGCATAAAACAAAATTCATTCTTACTGTTAAAACTTCATTTTTTCGCTATTTTTTTTCTGATTCAGAACATTAAAGCTGCAACGCATATTTACACCATCCTGATTTCGTTTCCCGTTTGTTAAAAAATAAATTGAGCACTCTGGCGTAAACCCAAAGCATGTATAAATCAGATATTTAATATATGTATTTATATAATAAAATTATTTCATTGGTTTGTACCCGGTCGCGTCTGTAAATATATATGCATTGTATCGTCTTTGAGTCGGACGGTCATGTTAGTTAATTTTCGGGGAAAAAAAGTTCTTGTCTCCGATTTTATTGAAATTTTACATATGGACAGAGAAATGTTTATTTATGGGTACATGTATTTGTTTTTATTCTCACTTCTAAAAGTACGAAATAAATCGAATTTGATTGAAAATAGCATTGTCGGTAATTTTAACCTTGAAAACCACCTAAATTATTCCCTTTCAAAAATACCTTTAACTATAAATGGGAATTACATGAAGTGTACAGCAATTATGTTCGACAATGTAGTTTGTGAATCTTAATACTTTAACAACGATCCGTGAGATTGTGATTGTGTTTTGTCATAATCACAGTTTATAGATAAGATGTGTCTAAATCTGACCAGTGTCATTTTGTTATCGATTTTATCACGTGACCATGTTTGATATATATTTGTACGCCATAGGGCTGACGTTCCTACTGTAGTGGGTGTGCATATATACTAAACTAGACCCACGATATTTTCGATTTAATTACTTTCAGCGAAATAGTTTCGTTTGGAAACTCAACGACTAGTCGATTGCTACCAAAGTAAACCCATTGTTTGACTTGTTTCATAATTTAACAATAAAAAACGCATCGAGTCGTCGAGTTTTCAAGATCAGTCATTTTCATAAACAGACATTAAATAATAAATGTAAAAATTAATTACACATTAAAAGATTTGTAGCGGAACCTTGCAACCATTATTTCAATGTTTATGCCGAATTTTCTTTTGTATTTCAAATATAATGCATTGATTCTAAAAACCTCTGTCAACACCGTCAACATATACTGGAGTGACGGTTTGGGCCAAGTCACACACAATGGTGATCAATGGTGTGTAATTAGCCGTTATTGGAGTGCACTGTAATAACAACACATAAAATATTTTTTAAACTTTTATAGATTTGGCAAATATTGGGCGTGGCATGGATTGATAAACAAGCCCCAATAATGGGGCTTAACAATTGGGCTGCCGGTAAGTACAAAATACCATTATAGCAAAACCTTACAGTAGAAAGCATTAAGCAATAAAGCAAATTGAATATTACAATATTAAGGACATAAATACATGTGCACCAAATTAAATGTTCATTATGAAAGCAACTTTTCTGATAAGCATCTAAGCAAGTGTTGAAAGCACGGTTGATATTCAAGCATAATTACAAGTGCACCGAATTCAATCGATTCAAATGTTTTTTAGCAATTCGTAGGGACAGCAAATTTGTATATAATTTATGTTTAGATCACAATTCAGTCTCTGGGTATACAGGAGCTGAATAATGTTAAACTGAAACTTATATGTCCTTCCTTTCACACCTTCGCTGCCCGCCATATGGATGGGCGCCCGGACACTCCCATCATGGAGTGTCCAGGCTCTCATCCACCGCCAAAAACGGAGGAAACATGTTGTTGGCAGCAGCGAAGAGTGCGTATCAAAAGCAAAATATCCGAATGCCACGCCCAAAACAGAAACGGTGCCAAAAAAGTATATATTTCCTTATCACTGCCCACTTTTAATGAAACATTCAAATCCAGCCGGAAACTGGTTAAGAAACAAGTTGTTCCCCACATTTGATAAATGAACACCATCCGGTTCAAGACAGGTATCATCCGCCTGAATGTATTTGTCTAGCAGACAATGGCCCCCAATATCTATTATCGTCGTAGCAGCATAACTGTTTAGCCATGAGAGCCTAGAAAGTATTTGAGACCAAATAACGACCACATTATGTAAATTGACCATAAAAACTCGGTCAGAAGCTTAACATGCTTTCTAAAACCTTTAATGGGTATTTCTCTAAATCAGTTCCTCAGGATCACATGAGTTGATGCATCAGACATTGACAAAATAAATAAATGGCAGAAAAATATCCAGTATGTAGTATGTTAATGTGTGGCGTCAAACAAAAATTGACTGTTAAACGTTTCGAAGCTGTCATAAATTAGCATCAGAAATATAAATAATATGAAGTGTAACATGTACATGTTACTCAATTTCAAACCTTGAACATTGAATGATTTCTGATGAAGCATGTATCCTTTCCTCCTGTTTCGTGTGCCACTGTTATTTCATTTCAGTCAGCAAACAACTGATATACATTTGTCTGTATATAATATGCACATTTACCCAATTGTATTAACTTTTGCCTCAATTGATGTCATTGCTCCACTGTTTTATCAGCCACACTAGAAATACCAAGTATTTGCATAACGATCTCTAACTATCTGAAAGTTAATCCATCCAAACACTCCGACAACAATAGACGAAGAACATGTATCCTTTTACATGTATCCAGTAAATTCATGGTTCGACATTAACAGTTGTCCCCTTGTCCTCTGCCATGTAGATTCGACTGAGGACAATTTATTGTCCCAGGTGACCTGTCCTACGGATTATTACATTTTTTAACAAGAAATGAATTTTACATCTTTAAAACTTCTGGCTGAAAAATGTCAATACATTGGCAAGCACATTGTAAATGACAAACAAAAACCATATTGTTGTCATTGGTGGAATGCAACTGAGGGAATGTAAGGTCACTTTCATGATTGAACTTGTTTTTTGTATCACTTTAACATAAAGTGCGGGAACAAGTAAATGGTGTAAGTTACTTGTCCTATAATGTAGTTGCTGAACAACGTTAATTTCAAACCCTGAAATTAGCCCACATTTAAAAGGTTAGCGACAACACTGTGTAAACTCTTTTTAACTAATACATAAAGGTGATGTCATCGTGATTTGATGCTGACTATTGGAATGACATTTACCTCATTTATCACCTTCCTGTATGACAACCTAAGATGAGGTTGTTGAATTTGATGAAGTGTTATTAAAATACTATTTGCAACCTGCCCAGGTTCTATTGTGTTTAATTGGTTTAAAGTGCTATGTATTGAATAGGGACAAGCGGAAAGGAACAGCTAACTAAACTTCAAAGAACCGCTGGCAAAACGACCTGGTGCAGGACAAATAAAACATCATCCCGTTGCAGGATAAATAAAACTTCATCGATCAAAAGGAATAGCCCTAAACTAAACCAATAGAATAGCCTTAAAATAAGAATAACTTCTTTCCAGGTCTTGAATATGTACACCACTGATAAGGCACTGTCGGTGTATTAAATGTGAAAGTATTAAAGAACTGTAGGGATATATTCCCCAAACTCCTCACGAAAAAGTTTCGAAATGCACCATGTGATGAAAAGCTGATAGGCTTATCTTGAATAACAGGTAAAAAGTGGAACTTTACATACAATAACAACACTGGAGGACTCTATGACCTGTTCCACACATTACATCCGATACAGACATAGGAACTTTTGACCGGTCCTAAGTGAACTTGATGGTTACACAAACTTAAATATAAGGCAAAATGTTTGAGAGAATGAAACAAAATAAATCTTGAAAGAAGTGATAGAGATCCAATCATAATTAAGCAGCAACAGCAACAGCATCCGTATATAAACAACTGTAATGAAAACATCATGTACGCAAACTGAATAAATGTAAAGCTGATCGATAGACGAAAAGCATTGGATGTTTTATAAACAGTCAATTTAGAAGAAAGGCAATGGAGGCATGCATTGATTTTAAACTGTTAAACAGTATTAATTCAAATGAAAATAATGCCATATCCAACACAATGCTTCCGCACTATCATAGACGCACGCCCAGACAGTATGACGTCACCTACCGCTCTGGGTCATGAATATGCATTGCCTCCATTGTCAGACCAACAACTTCTATTAGCAGCAACAGTCAACAGCAGCAAGTTAAAATTAGCTGGGATCAACAAACTGTTGAGATATACTTATCCGCAGTAAGAAAACATATTGCCTAAACTCTCCAATTACATGGTTAGCATAATAAAACACGATTTCACCAACAGCCTTGGAGTTAAATAATAGCAGCAGAAGCTGAAAACATAGTGCACATAGTGCTAACCTTACGGCTTGATCAACATTTCTCCGTCAACTAGATGGTGCTCAACATATTATTCTTATATAAATGGTTTTCATAATAGTTCTTAAATAATATTTGCAGTAGATATGGACATCATCCGCATAATGACAAAATAATAATATTTAGCTCTGCCTTAAGTCGAATAATCATATTTTTATAATGTGACTCACTGGTATTTACAGTTTTAATTGCCTCTCGAATGACTCAATAATAATTATTATTATTGTTTTCATTGTTTTTGCAAATTGATTCACTGAGTTGAAAATGTAGTCTAATTACTTGATACCATTTTCAATTTCCTAGTGTGAACTGTTTGCAGTAACAATGTGTTACTGTAACAAAAATGAAAAGTTGTGAACAATCTACAGCCATACATCACCCACCAACATCTACAATGAACTTGCAATTTGCATTTGCAGACGCCTGGTGGAAAAATGATAATATGATAATGTTTGGTGATTTTTGCATTATCTACGACAACAGCATTATAAAGTTTATAAAAACGAGTCCTGTTTCCCGGAGGCAGTGCAACATCTGTACCTCTAGCTGACTAACGTCTTGTGTACGGCCTTTTCTGCAACCAATCGAGCCATTCAACGATCTGTGACGTCACTGACTAACTGAACGCACACCCTTTGGATCTGCTGGGAGGCAACCGCTGACTTTTCCAGGTGGGATCATCAACCACGTTACCGGCAGAGAAATAACCATCGAACTGGTATTTTTTTTTTTTTTTTTTTTTTAGGTTTTCTATTATTAGCATTATTAGTATTATTATTATATTTATTTAATTATATTTATATGCAACATAGAAACTCTAATTTGTTTAACACATCCACAAATATAGTTGCCAGTTATCATGACTATTTTGACAGAAAAAGTCACCCAAAGTCACCATACTATAGAATTGGGATTATTTATTTTGAATCTACAAGTCATTGAAAGAATATCTTTGTATTTGTATAATGGTGTGCTTTAAAATGATTTGATAATATGTCTTATTTCATTTAAACACGATGTTTCATCTGCTTTAGATGGACAAATGGACCATTATAATTTGACAATTTATTTTACATATAAAACAACACAATTTTGAGTTAAATTGTACCAAGCTGTTAGAATATATAAGTGCACAATTTCTGCCACCACATACGTATTCCTTCTGATACCTTGTTCATATCAATATTATTGAATTACTTCATGTTCTGTATGGTTAGCATTGCGCATGCCTAAAATATGCATTTGGTTGTAAATTTCACTTGACCATACCCATCCATTTTTGATTTATTTTAAGGATGACGGACCAAAAGTCCTTAAACTAGTTGGTTAAACTTTTAGGATGTGAAGCTGCTGTGCAGTTATCCATGTTTGTTTGGCGACAGTAGTTAGATGACTGACTTATAGGTTAACATTCTTTACTATTTATTTTATGAACTACCGTTCATGAACAGTCTCAATCAAACCGAGACTGCAATATTTCGTATTTATCGTGTTCGGCCGTTTCCAAAGGTCCACTCTCATACACTTAACCAAATTGCTAAGTACCAACCTAAGAATATGTTAATAATATTCTCATTGTTTTGTGTATTTTGAGCTTGATTAGAGATACGGTTAAACTGCAAACTAACGAGTGTAAATCGTCTGCTCTGATTGTATGAACATATTTTAAACTTTTAAGTCAATGTGTTTTCTTATAATGGTAATCTTTGAGCTATCAAAAACGCACCGCCCAGTCAAACGTCTTGCAACAGATGCCGAGCGCGAGCCTCACATAGCAATTCAAAATGTCCTCTCAATGAGATTGTACGCTTCAATCACTTGAGATCCGATTGATGTGCAGTTTACGGAAGCGGAAACTATCGAGTACATAAATAAAATGAAAAATGTCAATACCGTGGCAGAAACAAGATCTGACGTGAAAAGAGCAAAGGTATGGCTAAATTCTGTTGGTGAGAACCGTGAGATATTCGACATACCACCACATGAACTGAATGTCCTACTAGCACGAATGTTCCTAGGGGTAAAATGTTCAAATGGAAATGAGTACGAGCCGGAGTCCCTAAAATCTCTGCAATCTAGCATCAACCGTCATTTGGCAGACAATAACTATGGACACAGTCTTACAAAAGGCGATGCCTTCAAGCACTCGAGATGTTCTTTTCAGTGATGACCTGTGTGCGATCCAAACAACATAGATGTACCGACCATATGTTTTACCACTGGGCTATATAGGCAGTGAACAATAGAGTTATGTTTACGTTTGTCTTTGTTCAATAGGGTCTATTTAATAATGTTATTCAATGCGAATTATTGAAAACTAATTATCAGTCGGCTCTATGACATACTGCATCCTGATTGTTAATCCGTCTGACTGATTCGTGTTCGAATCCCGTATTAATCATACTACTTTTCAAAGATTATGGCAGTGTTGAGTTTGACGTTGTAACATCCAACAACGGATTGAAAAGGATGAACTAATAACAATTTCTCTCCTTATATCGGGGTTATACAGAGAATAAAATTAAAACGCACCCAATAACACTTTTATTATTACGTATATGTGTATGAGATTATGTAAGTTTAGATATAACAGCTTTAAACCTGCATCATTGAAGTGTCCTTTGGAAGCCGTTGTTCTGGATTGGCTTCTGCCAAGTCATTATATTCTTGTTTTGTGGTTTTCTAGGGGTTTGTTTTTATATTGATATAAATATGATCACCTTTGCGCTATACTTATATTGCTATATAATGCTGAGTAGTTTGTTAGAGGATACAGCTTTGTGGGATTTTTTTATTTAAACTGTACCGTTTTAATGGGATGACAATAGGGTAAGGGTGAAGTTTGGTGCACCCTAGATGCCGGTATAAACCTCCAGCATTTTTGTTTTGCAACTTTCCGCACCAAGGTTTCGATACGTGTCTTTAGTTGACTGTGGTCCTTGAATGTTGCATTTCCTGATCTTCTATAGCAAGTACTAGTACTTATTCAATATATAGTTAAAGGGCAAGTATTAAAGTGTCTTAATTCTTACTGTTATTTTGATCATGTGTATTGTTCAATTAAAAAGTAGTATTTTATGTATGATACGACAACTGTGTGAATGTTGTATATTTATAGTGATCCAATTGTATCTAGTCGTTGTTCCGTTTTTTGTTAACGGGGATGTCATTGAGCAAATCAAGTAGAAGTAGCAGTGGTAGCTGTAGTAAGAGGAAAGGAAGATACTATACCTACTGGTTTTACTTTGACACAGAGGCTGACAATAATACAAAGACAGACTCCAATGTCAACGAAAATTAACTTATGACCAGATAGGATCTATTAGATGTACAAGGAGACATAGTATGTCGACAAAATCTCCTCAATATATGGCAATGGACTTCTTTTATATGATGTTCCAAACAGAACATTGGTGGGGATCAGTAGCGAAGAATTTTGAGGGTATTAAAATTCAAAGGAGTAAATATCGAGATGCTGTGCAACACAAATACAGACAGAAGGACGGATTGCCTGTCATACAAGTTAAAGCAGACGAGGGACGCAGCAGTATAGCGGATTTGATTAAGTGGCTATATAGAGAAGAAAAACGTAACAAAACTACCATTTGTTCTTCAGCAATTGTCAACATTTTACAGATGCTGTTGTTGCTCATATGTCAGTACAGTGCGGACCTACGATGCCCACATTTTACACCGATTTTAACATGTGTGCGAGAAAATTTGCAACAAATACTATCTATGCTAAATCAAATAACCAAATTGAACACAGATACTATTAATATAGAGCCTCATTCGGTTCAACTTTGTGAAGAAATACATTCCTTATCCGAGCTGGATAAAAAAATCAGATTTAAACCGATTTCTTTTTTACCAATTGGAAAGGATTATTTTACATAAATAAGAAAGCATGCTCTATTTATTTATCCACTGAAATGTTTAATTATTTGTGGTTGGTATAAACTTCCATGACACGATTTAATTTAAATTATGGTTCATCCATTATAAGGGTAAATGGCCGAAACATTTCCGTACGAATCATTAAAACAAGCATATGCCTTTTTTTACCCAAACCGATTATGTCGAGTGTATTTTAGTCTAGATCATCTGCGACGCTTGCTTGATTTCAAGACAAGAAGTCTAGAGCAGTTCTCCTAAACAAAGTTTGGCATTTGCCGAGATTCTGATATCGTTTCTGATTGGCTGAGACGGAAACACTTGCTATCCAAGATATACAGAAAGGCAAACAGATAATACATTTATAAATAAACAAAGAGGGAAACTGTGATTTTTTATATCGACGAGCTAAATGCGGATGGTCAGAAATACTTTAATAAAAACATAATTACGGTCACGTGCTTCCTGCACACACGGCCAATATGTTTGCATTTACAATCAAGCGTTGAAGATGATCAAGACTAAGTGCATTGCGCTGCCATCAGGCAGTGTTATTTGTGTTTGGTTATAATAACGGTTAATTTTGATCATGGGAGTTTTTTTTCTATCTTTACACTGAAGAGTATTTTTTGATACGGTAATGTCGATAAATACAAATGTTAGAGTACGTATAGTGAACCAGGTTATTCGGCATGATTATACCACAAAAACATACAATAAGTATTTTATAACGTTTTATTGAATATTTCGTAGTTAAAGTCCCTAATAAATGAACCTTTACCGGATAGCTAGCCTGAGTAGTATGGGAATTCGGAAATGAATAGTCAACCGTGACCGAGAACTTTGCGTGCTAACGCTAGTAAATTACAGTTTTGTTGGCAAGAAATGGTAAGATGTATTTATTTAACATATAATTGTATCGGTAGTAACGAGTCAAAATATGGGTTAAAACTACGGTGGCTATTATTTTGATTTCAATGACGACCCCACTTTTGACCTGAAATTGTTTTTCGTAATATTCTGGTTCTCAAGCACAGTAGCATACTGCAAAGTAAAGCAGGGAACCAATTAATTATAATTAATAGCGATACGAAAATAGTTTTCAAACATAATAATCTGAAATATAGTCATCATCTTTTGCATAAGTGCTTTACAAGAACACTGTCCATAACTTATAAAACATAACATAATTACGTTGACAAACAATATACGATTATCAATTATTTACTCAATAAAAACAAGAATGTTTGACGGAATTCAATAGCAGTACTAAAAAAGTAGTACCGCTTCGTGGGGTTGAACTCATAGCCCACATTAAAATTACTATCGGATAATACATAGAAAACGTAATGTGTTAATGGGTGTGAAATGAAGCAGTTAATGTACATATTGTACATATTGAGGTCGCGATTCATGTACAATCAATAAATATACCTTTTTTTTTTTTCAAACTCGCAAATTCATTACTATATATTGTGTCTATGTTCACGATTTCATGTACTCGTATTCATTTCACTCAGTAAAAAATAGACAGTTATTTGGTTATACTCAATATCTGCTTACATACAGTCTTTCAAGTCATGTCATTTTCTGCGTTAGTGATTTTACTTTGTAATGTATCGACATTTCATCACTTTCTTACATTGCATTGTTTTGCTTATGCTATTATTTTTTAGTGCGGTCAAACTTTGGTGACCGCCTTTATCCCAGATGAGTCTTTGGTTTCAGATGTAAATATATATTTTTTTGCAGGTTTATATTAATAAGCTCTAAGATGAGCAGGCATGCATTGATGATTATTACCATTGATTATTATAAAAGAGCAAATTTCATGAGCAAATTTCATGAGCAAATTTCAGAAAGCCTCCTCACTTCAGTTTCATTTTCATCGAAGGGATGTTTAAGGAAGATCTCACGTAAGTACTAGTGCTACAGACAAACAATCATTTTTATTTACAGTTCTGAAACATTTGGAAAAAGGCGACATAATTATTTTAAATCGGTTGATAAACAAAGAAGATATAACTATTTTAATGTTGTTCTAAATCGGAGATGAGAGCCGCCATCTTGAGAACTACGACGTAATATTTCTAAATTACCATATAAAATTATGGCATGTTGCTAAAAATCACTTAAAGGAAAGACGATCATGCGAATTAATGCAAGAACCTTTTTCACTCATTATTACATTCAAAAGTATACATATTATTCATACAGTTGATGTTAATGTGGCTATACCGTACTACAACTACCAGATATTGGAATTTAGAGTACGGTCACTATGACGTCACAGTGTTACTAAGTACACCAGGCTACACAATAGATGGAGTCTGATCTCAGCTGGTTGGTTACTTAAACTACGCCCATCTCGATGTTTAAACAAGCCAACTCGCTGCGCCCATCGAGGTGTTTAAATAACCAACGAGCTGAGACCAGACTCTATCTATTACTTATATCTCCTACACTCTTAACGCTTATTGACCTTGTCCGTCCGTCCGTGGGTCTGTTGGTTGAAATGTCAACATCCCTCTAATATCTTCCACATTACCACCATGTATTGTAACTTCATTGGTTCTGGGGAGAGGATGACTCATATCTCTTAAAGATAAATTGCCATTGGTGTTAAAAAAACACGGCTATTAGTCAAATAATGACAATTCAAGCTTCCTTTTTTATACGCGCGTTTGAAAAACGGGACGTATTATGGTATGAGGTTGTCCGTCTGTCTGTCCGTCCTTAAACAATTCGCAATCCAAACAACCATAACACCCATAGTCATGAAACTTCTTTGCCCTAGGTGGCAGGATGATTCCTTTTGTTTTTGGAGTAGGTCAGAGGTGAAGGTCACCAGGTTTTTATATGGAAATTCCCATTCCAGATGAACTTTGAAATCCTAAAAGCTACACTCATGAAATTATATTAATACATTGCCCTCGGTGAGAAGAGGAACCCCGTTGATTTTAGAATCAGTAGGTCAAGGTCAAATTATATGAAAATAAACATTCTGGACAGTAACTTCGAAACCATAATACCCACACTTATGAAACTTCATAGGTACATTGCTCTACGAGAAAACTAACGCTATTGTTTTGGGGGTCAGTAGGTCAAAGGTCAAGATCACCATGATGGCACTCCCACTCATAAACATTCATAACGCATTGCCCTTATTGAAAGAAAGAACCTTAATGTTTTGGGGTCATAAGGTCAAAGGTGATGGTCACCAAGCTAATACCCAACAACATGAAGCATTTTTGTTGAAGATCAAAGTCATATTGACCTCACACTTAGGAAATGCTTTTAACATAATAAATAACCCAGTCAGAATGATTGGTACAATGCGTTGTAAAATAAATATGTTTAACCTAAACTGATATAATAACCTTAAGCTCTTCTTACAACTATAACTGTGTCTTTTTGGGAGGCGCCAATTCCTTTGCTGCATTTTGCAGCAATATTGTACTTGTCTATTACTATCTTTCGTGTTAATTCAACTGATTTCCCCATACAGTAAATGAATCAGCTGATATTCTAGGCTTTAGAAATATTCGAAGAAGAATAGAGCGTACGTCATCATCGCGGCGTTTCAAGTTTTACGTATAAGCTGTGTTTACCGGTCATAATCACTTATATGTATATAGTGTGGTATGTATAGAAATAATTGTGGTCTTCCGGAAGAAAGCATAAAACTTTGCATGTTTGAACCTTAAGGTATTACCTTTAAATAAAAAACAGGAGACACACGAGGGGACCAATGTCTCTTAGTGAAATGAGGCCATAAAAGGGGTACTCCAATTGTTAATATAAACCATTATTAATCTTAATACTATGTTTGTTTGTGTCGTAAAAAATTTCAAAATGTAAGTTAAACAAATATAAAAAAAAAGTAACAATATAATATTGAAAGTCTTTTTACTTATTTACCGTCTTTGTTAAGCATAATAATTATGAGGCACACGAAAGGGGCATTTCTTTAATTAAGCAGCGTTCAAATATGAGCTATGGAGATTACCATTCGACCGCTTGCCTTCCTTAATATTTGCTTTAAAATACTTCTCAGCAACGGCTCGGCTAATTTTGACCATGAACAATCCTTAGATTAGTGTCATTCAAGTTTGTTAAAATTGGATGGTGCCAAGATGGCCTTTGTTGCTAAAAATAGTAGAGAACAATAAAACATCTTCTCAGAAACTGCAAACACTGTTTTCGACAGATATTGTTTAGAAGTGATAGCCAGGTAATAAACTATCAAGCTTTTCCAAATGAAGTGATCAAAAATGGCCATACACAGTGGGTGGAGGAGTAAGAAAGGGATCGGTTCGAGGGTTTGTATAGTGAGAGTTCACATGTTTTCCACAGACTTACATCGGGAACACTTGAGAATTCTACTATGACACCATACATTATAGAGTGATAATACTTTGCATGTAGCATTAGCTTATGTTCCTCTATCAAATTTGTTCAAATGGTAACCCTGTGAGTCCTGAGATTAAAGCACGAAGGGAGCAAACCTGATCTCAGGGCTCACAGTATATTTTAGTGAGGAGGGATGGGGAATGACGTAATTAGGAATCCTCCACCCTCTTTCATATCAATGGGGGTCTGTCCCCCATCCATCTCCCAACCCCACCCACTTTTTTATGCCAAAGCTATGTGACGGTATTGTCATTATTGTATACATTATACATCATGTATAGTATCATGTATATTATTAACTGGAGGCTCGACTTGTAAAGTTAGAAAGTGTCGATTCTTACGGATGGCGGTATACCATACTGGCTCTACCCAGGAAAAATGGGATAGTCTACCTCTACCACACACAAATCGAACGTCATATATATGATGTGACGTAAAACATCTTCCAAACACACAAACAAAGAAATTATTAACCGATTGTCATTTTTATGGTACGGATCATCCGTCTCTGGTATGTCGTCATGTTTTAATTGGTAGGCAAGATATGGAGCTATGATATAACCTAGATGAAGTAATATGCAAAAAAAGTAAATAACTTTGTACATATTTATAATCTTATGTTGACGTCATGTGTATAGTCATGTAGAGGTTAGCTTCAACAATTGGCAGTGAATATAAAGAAATGCAAATTAGTTGACAACTAAAGTAAACATAATTCTCGTCACGAAGAGTTACATTATTTCTAGCATATTAATATATAAATGAACGTCTAGGACAACACATCCATTAATTAATTCACATCACGCAACTAATACAATACCAAGAAACCAGCAATGAGATTATAAAAATCTTTCATGGGTATCCGGTGAAGATAGGGAAATCCAACACGAGGAATAACTGTTTTTATCGGAACCGAGGCTCTGCCAAGGTTCGAGCCTCGGTTCCGATTAAAACAGTTATACCGAGGGATGGAATTTCCCTATCAGAACCGGTACACATGACTGATTCTTTTTCTTGAATACCAATTACATTCTATGCTTTGAAGTCGCAAACTACTAACGTTTTGCATGTTAGTTACACAATGACGTCATGCAACTGTCGTTGTTGATATCAGCGTGCTACTTTTATCTTCCCCCATGTGTAAGATCAGGCTTTTCATCACCCATGTAAAACACGGATAAACATGTCCGATATGAAAGTAAAGTTGTTGCTTCAACTTGATATAATACACACTAAGTAAGCAACTGGTACATATGAAAAGGTCGGATTACCAGGCTCGCCATAGTGTGGGCTAAATGCTCTTAAATTGCGCCGAAACTCCAATGCCCTCAGACTAAGGCTGGGTTCAGACACAACTGGATCACAGTTTTGGAGTACACTAGCTGAGGCATCAAAAGGCATCAAAAGGATATCATGAACTTATTCGGTGTAAAATAACCTGCTCTAGTCGTTGTAGGCCCGGTGCTTGAAGGCCAACCTCCACGGCTATGCTTATACAATGGCCAGTGTGAATGTCAGTTGAAATTAAAGAACAGGCATTATCACTTACATATTTGTTCTACCAAGGTAACCGTCATGACTATCGCGTATAAATTAGTTAAAGGCAAAGAATTGGCGCAACATTAATATAGAGCAAAGCAGTCATCAAAGTAAAATATTATCAACTGAAACAGTGTTCTATAAATATTTATAACAAAATAGTAAAACAAAAGATATAACAGGAGCTGACGGAGGACAGAGCACTTGGGTATTGAGGCCTTGTTTACTTTTTGGTGGGAAACTAAGTTGAAAATGGGGCATACTTCTGTTAATATTCATAACAGATTAACGGTACGAAAGTGAATACATCTGCAAAGTCCTTTAAACGGTTTATTCGAAGTGAGCTTAACGTAAAAGATTAACCGACCCTGACGCCAGGTCGAGTAGAATAGCTTGCATTTTCTTCGAAAAGTCGAGTTAATAATGTTAACCTTTTAAGCTATAACTGTATTGATTTCTCATAATACATCACATTGATTTATATTAGTGAATACAATGTAATTTCACAAAAACATCGTTATATGTCCCATTTTGTTAATCATAAATTTATATTGATTTAAATATTATTAGAACAAACAAAACTCTTACTGAGTCAGCTTTAACATAGTTGCACAGTAAATACATAAAAACACAATAATTTGTCTACCCAGGTTATGTATTGCTGTTTTAATGCAAATTAATAAGTATTTATAGTGATACGATAAATCTTTAATTTTTTATGAAGGAATCAAGGTTTTTATCATTCCACATACTAATGTTATGAAAACATGAAATTAGTATGTGGAATGATATAATTTGTTAACAAGAATCATTTTATAAAGCAAAAAGGTGTTCTCCTTTAATAATGTGTTTAAGCAGGAAATGCCCCCTTTAGGGCCTCAGTGGTACATTTTTATTAAAGTGGTATGACTAAATCAATTAAAAGCTTGTTTAAACAGCTTTAAACTTGGAGCTTAGTAAATAAATCAATATAATATATACAAATCTATGTCAGTGCTATAGCTATTACACATTCATACAGACCAGGTGATTATAGCAGCAACATTGTAGTTATATTGTATTCATCCTCTATGAAGATATCAATGTATTGTTTTAAATAAGTACGTAAAAAAAAACAATTGCGAAGATGCAGTTATTTTTATAAATTAAAAATATACGTTTTTATCTGTCAATGGTGTTTAAGCAATAAATAACCTCTTTTGGGACCGAATGCCATACTGCTGTTGCTATGGTAACAAATATATATTTGAAATCATAGTACAATAAATAAATGGTACTTACAATGTTATACATGTAAACAGTATACATTACTTTGATAAGAGATCCAGTAAAAGCAGTTTATTGTTTTTTATCTGGAAAAAATCAGATATCCCTATTAGGGCCTCATTGTACTGGTATAGAGGGGTACTCACGCCTGTCTCCTGTATTTTATTTAAAGCACATATCCTAAGGTATAACCGTGCAACGTTTCATGCTTTCTTCCGCAAGTCCACCATTTGACCCCTATATGGCTTATACATACCACACTAATAGTCCTGATTCAACCAAATATGACCATACGCTTCCTTATAATATTATCTTAATGATTGTATACGTGATTTTTGTTCCCCTGGGCTCCCATTTGAACTCAAATTATGATAGCCATTAAACTGTGCGATGTTCAATTTCAAACCCGACATTTTTATTTTTATTTTATCTGGAAATCAAGTAGCAGTTGGTAATAATGGAAGTAGGTGTGACTTTTGTTTTCTACCCGTGTGACTTTAATTGAACACCATGTTCAGGAATTTTGAGAAAATCCGTTTTTCCAATTCATAATAAATATCTTTCAATTTCAAATGATATGTGATTATAATTATAAATTACTTTAGCAATACAGTTTAAAACCCATATAATGTACAGGTTGCGATTTCATTGACCGCCAGTATATTAATAAGACAGTTAAAAAAGACAGTTGAACTTTAAAATTAATTCTACATATATTGAAACGGTAAAACCCAACAACTGTTATAAGAATAGTGGTAACCGAATTATTACACAGAAGATTAATATATAATGAAATATTTGAGAATTTGTCAGGACAGATTTCTTATCCAAGATGGAGGAAAACAGCCAAACTTTGTTTTTACCAGTAGAAAAGGATTGTTTCACATCAATAAATGAAGGAAGTCCTCTCTAGTTACTAGTATATATATTCTAAAAGGTTTAGTTATTAGTGGGTAATGAATACACCCACGACCTAGTTTAATTTAATTTTTGGCTTATCCATTATAGCGGGTATATGGCTGACAAATCTCAGTATGAATCAATAAAGAAAATGTTATAATACCAACAGGAAGAGTATCTTTCACAGAATACAGTCACTCCAACAAGTATTACAACGCAAAGGTGATTCAAAAAGTACATCACAAACACATTCAGTAAATAAGCACATCACGAGTATATAAGGGTTGACAACAGGGGTACCGCCTTGGAACGGTCAGTGGCAAAACGGACCACCGGGGAGATTATACCCGTTCAAGGGTGCACCAAACCTCACTCTTAACCTTTCATCATCCCTAAACACTACGACAGTGTAAATAAAAATAATCCCCGCGGAGTTAACCCCTAACATTTGAGAAAGCGTAGATAAGTGTTATAAGAAAAAACACAGAAATGTTCATGTATATAATATATCAAAAAATAAGTTAACCTAAGAAGCTAATCTCATATGTACTCGATGACTTGTCTGAAGTCAGAGCATCAAGGGAATAACCGTTAAAGGTACGACAAAACTGAGTGAAGGACATTCATCAAACGGTTTCCGCCTTAGATGATTTAGGAACACGTTGTCATAGAGTCCACCGCCCGACCGGTCATTGCACAATCAAAGAGGAAAGCATAATTGCAAACTGTAAAAGGGTCTACAACTAAGCATGTAGTGCCCTAGTGCTGTTACATGCTAAAAAAGTGGAAGCCTCCAGATGACTTGTGCAGTGTGGCGGCAGTAAAACGTCTCCCCGCGCTTGCAATTAGTACTGATATTCATTCGATCTTTGGAGATCGCTGAGCCCGATACTTATATTTAGTGATCGGTGTTACATTTTCAATTTCTTTTGTTTTCTTACTTAATTTTCGATTCGGTCATTTCACTTATCCGGCCGATAGAAGGCTCTGTGTATTGTTTAACCACTTATAGGATATGTTGTCCTGCTTTTTATTTAGTCTTTTGGCTGTCACTTGTGATACGAAGGCTTCATAACCGCTGCTCCCAACTAAATTCCATTTTGTTTATTTCGCTCTTCGGGGCATACAATTTTATTAGATCCTGGGACCATACTCCGCTGGATATAGGGGATGAAATAAATATACAAATATTGCTATATCCACCGCCATATGCTTGCCATCTTCAGGATGGTTACAATTCTGTACTGTTGATTTTTATGAATATTGAGTTCTGCTCAACCCGGGCTAGAGGGCGTGAGCGGTAGCTAGCATATTTGACTACCGCTCATGAACAGTCTCAATCAAACCGAGACTACAATATTTCGGTATGTGTCGTGCTTGGCCGTTTCCAATGGTCCATTATCATACACTTTTTTATATCGAGTGTAAGTGTATACTAAATTACTGCCAAATTCGTGTTACTTCATTCAGATTTCCTGAATTGCTGAATGTAATTAACACATGCGGGAAATCAGATGAAGTAATCAGATGAAGTAACACGAATTTGGCAGTAAATTATGCTTTCCTCTTTGATTGTGCAACAACCGGTCGGGTTTGAAATTGAACATCGCACAGTTTAAGGGGCTATCATAGTGAGTTCCATGGGAGCCAGGGAACAAAAATCACGTATACAATCATTAAGATAATATTATAAGGAAGCGTAATGGTCATAATTTGGTTGAATCAGGACTAGTAGTGTGGTATGTATAAGCCATATAGGGGTCAAATGTGGACTTTCGAAGAAAGCGTGAAACGTTGCATGGTTATACTTTAGGATATTGTGCTTTTAATTAAAATACAGAAGACAAGCATGAGGTACCTCCTCCTTCCTTTCATGAACATAGACTTCGTTTTTTAACATCATATGATATACTGTCGGAGTCATATTCCTTTTCATGAAGTCATAATAGTCTTCTATAATTGGTAACCTACCTACCTACCTACATACATACATACCTACTTACCTACCTACCTACCTACCTAACCTACTACCTACCTACCTACCTACCTACCTATCTATCTATCTATCTATCTATCTATCTATCTATCTATCTATACTGCAACACCCGCTTTGGAAGATGATGTGCAGGGCATAAGTGCGCGCCGTGCGGTTGTGAGAATCGAAAAGATGATCAGAAAAACAGAAGTACCCACAATAAAAGGTGTAGGCGAAATCAAGATGAAAGTGTTATATGGTTAAAATGTCCGACAAAGAACAAAGAGGCTTTAAAAGATAAAATACAGTTTTTATAATTTAGGGCATCTGGTGACTCGTGAAAGAATTCAGACTGGACAGCATAGTATTGTTAGATGGCAGGTTATTCAACTGCCAAACTGAAAGCGGGAAAAATGAATTCTTGTAATAGTCTAACCCGTGTATGTATCTGCCGAAAATATAATGGATGCTGCAGTCTGGATAACCTCAAAGGATGACTAACATATGGTGGCATGTTTATAGCAACTAATCCATATACAATTTTGAAAAATAGACAAAGTCGGGACATTAGAACGTCGTTCTTGTAGGGGGCGCCATTTACGGGTCATTAAGCATGGTAGCTTTACACAAGACTGATATGAATACTCATTATCTACACACCTTGCTGCTCTTCTTTGAACCATTTCCAACTTGACAATATTGTTCTGAGTATAAGAGACTCACTCTGATGAGGAATACTCTAATATCTGGACGGACTAGTGCTTTATATGCAGTGGGACCTGATGCCTGGATTTTTACTCCTGATGTACTAACATTCTATTTCTGATGTACTAACATTCTGATGTGATTGTTCCACAGCAGATCATTACTGATGTTGACATCGAGGGTACTTTGAGCTACTAACAGTCTCAAGAGTCCGGTCCATGAAGTATGTATGCTGATGAAACTGTAGTTCTTGAGCGTGTGATTTGGATAAGTGTACCACTTACCTGGATTAAACTCAATGTCCCATGCATCTTCCATAGAGACAGCTTGTCTAGGTCCTGCTGCAATAGTTGAGCCACACTGAATACTAGAGATTGCAAGGTGACGCTGGCGGTGCAAACAATATTACCTTGGACTTGATGTTATTCGAAGGTCGTTGATATAAATCAAGAAAATAATCGGGCCCAATAGAGAACCTTGTGGTACTTCTGATGTTTCATCGACTGGATCAGACTCATCATTTTCCTAGGATTAGCTGCTGCACTCTGTTAGACAATGAAAGCTTTAATCCATTGCAGACTTTCATTCCTGATGCCATACTGATTGAGTTTGATCAGTATTTTTTATGGTTTACCTTGTCAAAGGTCTTACTAAAATCGAGTAAGATATAGGTCTCTCTGTTTACACTTACTGTGTTCTGGAGCAAGTCTTCCATCAGCATTATCAATTGCGTTTCGCACGAACGCTTGGACGCGGAAACCATGCTGCGGTCATAAAGATTGTTATTTGTGTCTAAATGGGTTGAACAACATTTGATGCAATTACATGCTGAAGGGACTTTGCAAAGGATACAAGTCAGATATATAGGGCGATAATTAGCAGCGTCACATTCTCACCGTTTTGAAGAGAGAACATCCATTTGCAATCTTTAGTGACTTGACCCGAGTCTAGTGATCTCTAAAAGAGTACATGGGTAATTGGAGATATCTCTTCTCGAAGATGTTGCAATACAAGTTTGCTTAATGTCTCACACCACAATTAATTTTCCCCATAGGGTTACTGTACAGCCTTTTCCAACATCTGAGCTTCAAAGCAGGGGCAGCAGACATTGTTGTTGGTTTAATATCTTCAGTATAGCCAAGACCAGTAATTTAAATATATTAAAATATATAAGTTAGCCAGGTTGGTTTTTTTCCTCGCTCATGTTTTGTGAACCCTATGTGGAAAATACAAAATTCATACACTATCTAGCTGAATATGTGGTGCTTCGGTCAACAATTTCTGAAATTTGAATGAAACCTTCATATCAACATGGATTTTTCTGTATCATCTGTCTTTTACCACTGCAGGATGTATGCTAAAGCAAAGAAAAGCCTATTTTTCAAATTAAAAATTGCCTAAAATTGAGAAAAAATAGAATTATTTTCTGTTTTCTTTTGTCTCTAGGTCCGTGAGCCTTCAGGGGAGATAATAGAGGTGTGAGACCTGAAGTTGTCAGGGCCTGCAGCTTTGTGGGGATTTAAGTCTTTCAGCAGCTTAAGTATTCCATTTACAGAGATAATGATTGGTTCCATAACATTATGATATTGCAGTCGGTATCTTACCTTGGTCAGTTATGATATTGTAGAGTGCCATACGGGACAATTGTCGTTTAGCAAGGGACTTTTGGGGCGTGAATTCAGAATGGAATCGCTGGTATAGAATGGTAGATTTACCTGTGTTGTCTGTACATAGCTTGCCATCTTTCAAAAGGGGGGATATACCAGTGGAGTCCTGTTTCGAGTTCTTGAGAACTTAATAATTACAAAACAACTAGGAAGTTCTAACTTCATACAATTGAAAATTGATCTAATATAAGTATTTAATGTCGAGTTTTTCATTTTGTATTTCAAAGATAATGCATAATTATACGATTCTAAAATACCGTAAAACGATTCGTTTTGCTTCAGTACAGCCACTAGCGCACCTGCAGTGTGTGTTGTAACATTAGCCGTGATTATCGTCTAGTATTTAACACGCCAATGAATAAACCTGTTCAGTGCTATTTAGTCGCAATAAGCAGTTGTGTAGTAGATATTTTGGTTTAGATTTAAAGGAACATTTTCTATTTAATTTTTAAAATACTCTTTATTTAAGTTCTCTTAAACCAGGATCTCAACTGAAGTATTGGTATCTCCGGTACATATATAATTAAACTGGATATTGTTTAACGGCTCATCAACATATTTTAGGTTAGTTAGAGACACCCCAGGGAAGAGCAGGGAAAGGATCGCCATAGGGAATCCGGGAGCTAACACTATTTATTTGTATGTTTTTTAACATGATTTAGGACTCCGATACATGGGTCCACCGGTTTTTGTCCCTATCCGACGGATGAGGCTAAAGAGGAAGCAGACATAGCAAAAACCGGTTTCCGACATATACGCCGCTATAATCGATAATAAAATACTGCTCACAATGACACAATTAATATCGCCTAATGTACAAACATGATTCGTACAGAGATGTATAGGAAATAACTTTTAATTAGTCTCTTTATAAGGTCTATTTGGGTCGAGTCTATCCTAAATAAAATTACAAAGTACTTACATATTATGCAATAAGTCACATATGACTCTGAGCACAATGTTAAACAAGATGGCCCAAGAGGGCATATGGGACGCTCTACTGGCTTAACACGCTCTTTATTAACATCAATGAAAGTGAGTGACTGCCATTTACGTTTTTTTGAGTTTCGGGGCAAAAACAGCTTTTTAACTTAAATCAAGGGCCATAACTAAAGATCAGATGAAAAATGAAGGCCCTACCGTATTAACGAGGCAAAATATAGCATGTTTAACTAAATCAAGAGCCATAACTCCTCTGTTACTGATCCGTACTGGTCCAACATAGAGCTATAAAAAAAAAAAGGAAACACAAAAAACAATTTAAAAAAAAATAAAAAATTAAAAAAAAAAAAAAAATTAAAAAAAAAAAATGTAAAAAAAAAAAAAAGTAAAACTAAAACTTGGTTGAAGACCGATAAGCTTATAGCAAATCAAATATTAAACCTCTGCCTCTTGCAGTTTCAGAGAAGAAGGATTTTTTAAGTTTTTCCCTATACATGTCTATGTAAAACTTGTGACCCTTGGGGCGGGGTCAAATGTGACCCGAGGGTCACCATTTGAACAAACTTGGTAAGGGACCATAAGCTTATAGCAAATGCAAAATATTAAACCTCTGGCTCTTGCAGTTCCAGAGAAGAAGATTTTTTTCAGTTTTTCCCTATACAAGCATTTATGTAAAACTGTGAACCCTTGGCGGAGCCAGATGTGTCACCCTGGTTCACCATTTGAACACAAAATTTGGTAAAGGACCCATAGCTTATAGCAACTGCAACATCTTAAACCTCTGGCTCATGCAGTTTCAGAGAAGAAGATTTTTTAAGTTTTTCCCTATACATGTCTATGTAAAACATGTGACCTGACCCTTGGGGCGGGGGCCAAATGTGACCCCAGGGTCATCATTTGAACAAACTTGGTAAAGGGACCATTAGCTTATTATAAAGTAAAATATCAAACCTCTGGCTCTTTTAGTTTCCGAGAAGAAGATTTTTAAACTGTGACCCTCGGGGTCGGGGACAAATTTGACGCACAAATTAGGGTCACCATTTGAACAAATTTAGTAGAGGACCATAAGCTGATGTTACATGTAATACATGAGAGCTCTGTGCCATGTGGTTCCAGAGAAGAAGAATTTTTTCAGTTTTTCCCTATACAAGCCTATGTAAAACTGTGACCCCAAGGTGCGGTCACAAATGTAACCCATGGGTCATCCATTTGAAAAACTTGGTAGAGGACCACAAGCTTATAGCAAATGTAAAATATTAAACTCTGGCTCTTGCAGTTTCAGAGAAGAAGATTTTTTAAGTTTTCCCCTATTACATGTCTATGTAAAACATGTGACCCTTGGGGGCGGGGGCCAAATGTGACCCCTAGGTCACCATTTTGAACAAACTTGGTAAAGGACACATAAGCTTATAATAAATGAAAAATATCAAACCTCTGGCTCTTGTAGTTTCCGAGAGAAGATTTTTAAAAAAAGAGTCCTATATAAGTCTATGTACAATTCTGTGACCCTTGGGGGCGGGGACAGGTTTGACCCCAGGGTCACCATTTGAACAAACTTAGTAGAAGACCTAAGCTGATGCTACATGTAATACATGAGAGCTCTGTGCCATGTGGTTCCAGAGAAGGAACTTCTTTTTCAGTTTTCCCTATACAAGCCTATGTAAAACTATGACCAACGGGGTGCGGCCAAATGTGACCCCTGGGTCACCATTTGAACAACTTGGTAGAGGACCACATGATTATAGCAAATGCAAAGATATTAAACCTCTGGCTCTTGCAGTTTCACAGAAGAAGATTTTTAAGCTTTTCCCTATACATGTCTATGTAAAACATGTGGACCCTTGGGCGGGCCCAAATGTGACCCAGGGTCACCATTTAAAAAAACTTGGTAAAGGTTTTC